>BSBK01003318.1:2930000-3001649 GCA_027943335.1 Chamaecyparis obtusa | reverse complement strand
AAAAACCATATATTTTGATGTGTGGCTTTTCCATTAATTTTCACATCCTCTTCCTATCCTCGACACTCCCTTTAAAAATATTGAATCATTTATTTTTCCCTTATCTCATATAAACATCAAAATTTACATTCTTTACTACTTGGCTCCATCATCCTATCTATTATTTTTTACTATACATTCTATATAGAAAAAATTATAATAAATAAATAAAATCATTCGTTCTTGATTCTTTTCATCTATTGTACATCCTAGTAGTCATCCTTTTTGAAGCTCCATTTTCTCTTCTTCATTACTTGGTCCTTGCTTGTCTGTACACCAAGATTTGCCTCGCTTTCTCCTTTAGTTATCCTTGATATATTGTCAACCTACCTAAGCTTTCACTCTTTGACTCTCCTTGTCAAGGGTTGCACTCCATAGCAAAAATGAGCATAATGGTGGCTCAAATTACACCACATGGAGCCAGTCTCCACCCCTAGCATTGAATCCCTTGCCAATAATGGAGACAGCAATGAATTCTCCAACACACAACATTATTTACCTTTGACACATGAATTAACCATCCACCACAAGTCCTTGTTTCCACCCAGTTTCAAGCACCAAGCCAATAAAATTGATGTTACATCCACATCTATTATTTACTTGTACTCTAGTTGCATGAATTCATCCCTAGAGAGCATCTTCATCATATGTAAAAGCATTGGGTTTACAATACTAAAGACTTTCTTTAACCTATTTTCTATTATTTTCCCCCAAAATGCTAAACATTGGTTCTTATTTCTCAACAAGAAATTTGCCTACATTCCACCAAATTATTCTTCTCACACCAACAAACCTAATTTGTCTGCACCCAATTTCAAGCACCAAGATAAGAGCATCGATGTTATGCCATTTTTTATTTTCGTATAATTTGGCTACATGAATTCATCCTTAGAGAGCATCTTCATTATATGTAAAAACATTGGGTTTATAATACTAAAGAATTTCTTTAAACTATTTTCTATTATTTTCTCCCAAAATGCTAAACATTGGTTCAAATTTCTCAACAAGAAATTTTCCAACATTTTGACCAAATTATTCTTCTCACACCAACAACCCTATTTTGTTTCCATCTAGTTCAAGTACCAAGCCAAGAACATCGATGTTGTGTCCACATCTATTATTTACTTGTACTCTGGTTGCATGAATTCATCGCTAGAGAGCATCTTCATCATATGTCAAAATATTGGGTTTATAGTAATAAATACTTTATTGAGCCTATTGTCTATTATTTTCCCCCAAAATGCTAAACATTGGTTCTTATTTCTCAACAAAAATTTTTCCTACATTCCACCAAATTCTTCTTCTCACACCAACAACCCTAATTTGTCTACACTCTTTGTTCCCTCTATTTCTTTACCTATACTTCTTTTCTCTAAGAATGTTCCTCAGCACACCCTTACCACTTATTCTAGCTTCCTTCATGAATATGGAAAACACCTTTCCAAATCCTAAGAATGATGCAATCATTATGTTTGCTCCATAAAGTTTCCTTGCTTTCTCTGCCAAAAAGAAGAATACAAGTGTTTTAAAATATCACCTTCAAACCACTTTTTTTACAAGATTCACATGCTTGCATTCATCTCATTTCATTAAATATTAGCAATTTAATGATATCATTTGGTTTTCCACCTCCCTTTAAATGCCTTGATCATGCTATAAGGTGAGAAAAAGGGATTGTGGATGGAAGGGGAATGGATAGGCCACCTCTTTTCCTAATTGCACAATAAGAAGGAAGATGACTCAATAGGCTCAAGTAAGATTTAAGAACTAGTTGATTCAATGATCCCTTACTAATAATGAATTGAGAAAAAATTAATTTGAGGGGATATGGATGACCATGCAAGATAAGGCTAAATAGCAAGATTAACAACTTTTAGAATCTATAGAATAACAAAAATTAGAAAGATACTTGTAGTGACTTGAAAAAGTAACTAGAAGGAAAATCTAACATATAGTTTTTAATTTGAGGTTGAACTATAGGGTATATAATAGTTTGAGAATTTTGTACCTAGGTACAAAATAGTTTCCTCAATGTGTAACCTACAACTTTGTCTGAAATTGGTTGGGATAGTCTGTCAAATCTTGCACCTTTTTGGATTTTTGAAGATAGCTTCAGCACCAGTTCTTGACACATAAAAATAAGAAATTGTTGGGTTGAAAGGGGTTTTCCTTGGCTAAACTCTTGTTTAGGAGTCAACCTTGAAATTAAAATGAAAGTGCATAAAGGAAAGAAATGTAAATGTAAAGGTAAATATTAGATCTACCTTGTAAGTGTATATACCTTCAAGAAGAGATATTGAGATCACACATATTCATGAAAATCCCTCTATGTTGCTTAAATGTAGTTGTTGTATGCTGAATTTTAATCAATGATGCCCTTTTATAAATGCACAGAACTATGAATGCCACTCCAAGATCTTTAATATTTTTATGCTTAATAACTCTTTCCTTGAAGAATGGATGAATGAAATCCATGTAGATAAACAAAAGGATCTTCTTACTTGATTAAGAATTCTTCTACTTAGCCATCATTGGAGAGAATCTTGCTAAAATGGAGAATATTTCCTTCAGAATTGTCTTGGATGCTTGAATAATGTTTGAGAAATATTTGAGACTTGATCTCGAATGCTTGGATGCTTCCTTAAAATTAGTGTATAGCTTGAAAATCTTGAATTTCTTATTTCTTGTAAATAGATATGGATACTAAAATGAGGAGAGATAGGTAAATTATATACCTCTCACAATATTTTAGGATTCCAAATTGACACACACCAATCACATATCTGTAAATGTTGCTAAAACCTTGCAACAGGCCACCCATTCAAATTTGGCCCAAAACCCAATGTACAGAACACCAAAATCATTATATACCTAGGTATAGAATGCTAAAACCATTTTGTACATAGGAAAATGAGCTCAAATCAAAATGGGGATTTGGGAATGAAAGGAAGATGCAAAATTAAGTGGAGTTATGTTGGTAGGATTAAACATAATGGACATGAAATCTCGAAAATGCTAAAATGGGGCCTAATAGAGAATCTATTTATAGGTGATAACTTTTTAGGATGGTACATTTAGCTTCCACTTTAGTGGGAGTATGAGACAACCTTATGCTCATAGTAAAGTAGATCAATGCATAGGAAAAAATTATCAAGATCAAGGAAACAAGAAAATACCAAGCCCTAAACTAACTTAGGCCCTTATCAAATCCAAAACCAAGATGAAATGGTAAATGTAGAGAGAGAGAGAGAGAGAGAGAGAGAGAGAGAGAGCTATCCTAATAAGGTTTGACTTACTATGGGCAATGCAAAGATGCAAAAGATGGAATTGATAGTCTAGCAAGCTATGAGATGTTAGTCAGATAATTGAAAAAGGATAACCAAGTGAAGTATATTCCACTTAGAAAATTTTCAAAGAGGATTAGTCCTTAAGGAAATCATTATCTCTATTAAGGGATCTAGAAAAGAGATCAGTCCTAAGGAAAGTGTGAATTAATTTTCACAATGTTGTGAAGTTAGAATTTTGTGCTAATGCCCCCTTCTTAAGTTTCAACAATATTAAGGTTTCAGTGCAACACACCTTTCCATCTGTCATCATGATGTGCATTTAGTCATGGCTTCCCTCTCATTTGCAAGAATCCTTGTGGGACTACCATGTTTCCTTTAAGTGCTCACCACATTTCTTTGTAGACGAACCTAGGCTTGGAAAAGGCTGGAAATGTGTTGGCCTTGTGGGAGTTTGGGAGAGGAAGGAAGGAATGTTGAAGAAAATCACCAGCTATAGTGTGGTCTATCTATCCAAAAGCTAAGCTATAACCCTTTTGTTGGAAGGCTAGGCTATTTCAAAGGCATGACATGTGGGTATCTCACAAAAGAATATGAGGATGCAGTTTTGAATCTTAAGATATTCCATAGTTTTTTTCCATGTGTCCTCCCTATTGCGATTGAACCTTCCATGTGCCTGAGATCCACCATCTTGTTCTGATTTTTCTGATGCAGTTTCTAGCTTTCATTTTGGCTCAGACACGTACTCCAATGAGCTATCATGATTGTTGAAAAGAGGGTGGTTATTGAATAGAATGATTGAGATCTAATTTTCTTGCAGAAAGGAGACTAATCGATGATGCTAGGATCCATCGATGGTGACAATACCTTCTAAGCCCTACAGATTATGAAACCTAACACGATTCAAACTCCTTCTGGTTAAATATGTTAGGATTGGCCTAGGAAATTGGATAGATGCTTGATATAAAAGCAGAGTAAGCAGAATATTTTTTTTTAAAAAGAAAAGAGAAAACTTTTTACTTTTATGCGAAAGGATATTTTGGCAAGCCTTAAGATTTTAATGAGCACTTTGACTCAATGAAATATATCAACCATGCTTGTAGCTCTTTTTCCTCAAGGATTTTTTTTTTCATGAATTTTTTCTGTAAGTTTCATGACTTCATCAACTGCATTTTGATTTTTGCTATGTAGATTATGCTTTAAGCTTCTCTGTATATGGTTGTCATTGCATGTTTCCTACTTTATGTATCATTATTAGATAGTTATTCATATATATGTAATTGTTACTTTATCTGATCTAGAGGGCTGCCTTTATATCTTGTTTCAGGAGTTAGCATGTGCATTTTAAAGTGTTCCAAAAGCTTTGGTGGACTTACTTAGTAGGATTATCTTTTCTTTTCCTTTCCCCTTAGATTAAAATGAAGAGCCCAACTTCTAGAATCCTAGAGGTTGTTCAGTTAAGACACATGAGGTCCCACTCTTACTAAACTTCCCATAAGGTCATTGCACCTAAGAGCAATTTTAGGTGTCAATAATTCTTTTTTGGGCACACCCGGTGGGACTTGTTTCATTTTTCAATTACATAAACCCACTATTTAGCTAGTCAATTATCATTCATTAAGAATTTGGGTGTTAGTCTTATGCTATCAGCCTTCAGAGGCATTTTAATCAAACATTATGGTGACTTCAGGTGTAAATTTTGTTGGTTTTAGGTAGTACTAGTGATGGTATGTGCAAAATTATTCCTAATTTTTGATGCTCTAATAATGGGCCCATTTCATAGAAATGCCTATTACTTTCCCCAGTCTTATGAAAATGTGTTCTCCCAACCTCCCTACTATCAATACCATCCTCATCTACATTTTATTATGACCCAAGCTCTCTTTTTGCATTACATTCCCAGTGCACTCATAATTCCCCTTCTCCTACTCCATCAATCCCAACACTCTCTAATGACATTAGCAAAATTAAGGCTATGTTGATAGACTTTAGAAGCTAAATATACAAAATAGATATGCATCAAAAGCAACAAGAATGTGAGGAGGGAGGAGGTGGCTTATCATGTGTATTCCCATGAGCAATAAAATGGAGGCTCAACGTCAAAGATATTTTAAGGAGAACCTTGCAAGGTAGATCATTGAAAAGGAACAATTGATGAAGCAGTTATTAGTAAGAATGGAAGAATTGGAGGACTGACCAATTCTTAATTATGCCTCCCCAAACTTCAAACCATCCCCTCTATTATAGGATTTTTTGGATGATTATGCAACATAAATAAGAGAATTCACTATAGGAGGATGAGAAGGAGGATCTCCAAGATAGATCTATCCTTGAGGATGGGTATAATAATATACATATGATCACTTTTTGACCCACACCCTCACTTATAGAGGAGCATGAGGAATCTAATGATGAGGAAAGGTTTTCGGAGGAACTAGAAAACTTTTGTGGATCCATAGGTGTTGAGCCACATGTTCTTTTGTTAGAGGATCATGGGTTATAGAAGAAAATGTGAGGAAGCCCACAACATACTAGTTGACTACAAAAGAGTTGCGAGAAACATAAGAAAGAGTTTCAAGAATGTATCTCTCCCTAGAAGGAGGAAAGGTTGGTTATAGATTGGAAAATTTATACCACCACAATGCATAAAGATACGATCTAGGTCAGTCATTTTTGATTTAATACCATCAAGAGGATTCCCCATAAGGCATCTCACTTTGCAACAAAGCAACAAGTTTTCCTGGGATGAGTTCATTCCAGAAGACCCGACCAATGAGGTTCAGATATTGTCATGTGTAAGGATAGAGGAGGAGGTAAGTCATGTTCTCCTTACCTCTGAAATATCACTCCTAGGGAAGTCAATACCCTTATATCTTTTCTTTTCCCTAAGGTGCTAGAATTGTTAAAGAAGATGAAAAAATTGAGTCATAAGGGTAAATATTTTCCAAACCTAGTTAATGGCTTCTTCTAAAATAGGTTATTCCAGTTAGAGTAAATAGTTAGGTTCTTTTTTGTTGTTTATTCTTTTGTGTGTTATATTTTTTTGGTTTTAATAAGTGCTTCCGCACAAGGGCTTGCATCCTCTGGTGTTCCTTGTAAGTCCACTATTAGGCACAATCAATTTTCCAATATTATCACCATTGGTTGTAATTTTCTCTATCTAAATGGTGATTATTTACTGTGTTAATCCATTTTGTTTGAGAGAGTGTATCTCTGTAGGGTCTATCCACTTGCATGTTCTTAGAAAGGTATTCCCTACTTTATTATCATCTTGTATGAGATAGTAAAGTCCTATTCTATGGCATTTTGACTCTTTATGATTAAATTCAAAGCAAAGAAAATCTAAAGCATACCAAATTAAAGCACTTCAAAGAAAAGGAAAGATAAGAGAAATGAAAATGAACATGAATATTTTAATCAAAAGTCATATTATATATTTGGTGATAGCTATATACATTGCAAAATTCTTGAAAACCATCAAAAGTCTTTGTCATTTACATATATCATAGTTATTTTTTAAAGTAGGAAAGCAATGAATTTGTTTTAAAGTGTAGGTTAGATGTCTCCAAGGATAGGACTATCATTCATATAGTCTTATTTTTTCCCTTCCCTATCCTCTCCTGAGTTAGAGGATTCTCCTCTGCTAGACTCAATCAGCGTGTCCCATGCTTTTTCAAAAATTACCTACAAATGGAACTCCTCCAGTGCCTCCTCTGATATTGGTGTAAGGGGGTCAAGGTATCTCTTAAGAAATGAAACTCCATGCCTTTCATAGAAACAATGAGCATTAAGAGTGTGATAGAGAAACTTTGATACAAATGACACAAATGACACCTCTGTGCGAGTCTATAGATGAATCCTAAGGCATGTTTCCAATGGTAACCCTGCACTTTCCTATGCCACTGTGAGAACATCCTCAAGCCCTTTGTGGTAAACCTTTCCAAACATAGCCTCTTCCATGAAAGAAATTATGTCCTTAGCTTCCCCTAAATCCATCAAAGAGTTGACAAAGCAAGATGATATGTCATTTTTAAGCCTATGTCGGTCCTCACTATGCAAGAAATCCTCCCCAAGTATCCACTTCAAGGCTATGAGAACTAATTTGTTATCAGTTCTGATCAATGTGGAAAGAATGTCATCATTTATAAACCCTAAGAAAGGATTTTAACATAGAGAACTTGTCAATCTCATGAGGGTATTCATATCTCTAAGGCTTAGCTAATCTAGGCTTTTTTGGAGCTCTCTTAGGCTTGCAAATTTTGTGCCACCTTTTGAAAATGAGTGCTCTTTTATGGAGAAAGAATTTATTTATGTAATAATGTTGCATTTAATCCTTCTGAAAGAATAACTTTCAAATTTATGCAAAAGTACTTTGCTCATTTTCAAAATATCACTACTTGCTTGTTTTTGTGGACGACGAGATGAGTTTTTCTACTCCTGATGCCATTAGAGGATTTTTGTACCTCTTGAACTTTGAAAAGGTTAAGTGCATTTAATTTATACTCAAAATGAAAGATTACATTTAATATCTTAACATACGCAAATGAATTTTTCCAAAATTCATGCATTGATTTGAGTCATGTCATGAAAGATTATGTTTTTTAGCTTGGATTTCACACACTTAAAGATTGAATACCCACACTAATTAGGATAAGATGTCTTTTCCTCAGATGCCAAATGAAAAATTAGAGGCATCCTATTACCACCTTTATAGCCAACCTAGACAGATGATGTCATAAATAACCGCATATATTGAAGCCAAAAATGCATAAGCAAATTTTAATTGCAAAATAGAAAGAGAAGTACTAAAATGCAAAACTTAGGTTACATTAGAAATTCTACCAAGGATATGGACACTCAGCTGGTAGTAGAGAAATGTTAATGGATTTCAAGGTGATAACCTCATCGAGGCTATAGATGCCTGACTGACAGTGAGGCTCTATTCGGCCAGCTATGGGACAACACCTTACCTATGTAGTCTAGTGGACATGTGGAAACCCTTTCTTCATCTTAGTAAAGGAAAAAATAACTCATTTGCACACACAAATCCGTAGATGATCTACTTTCATTTTTTGACTAAATTAATCTAGAGTGTTATTCAGGTGTGTTGTCTTTGAAGGGTATCAAACGTAAAGTTTCATTGCAAAGCTGGGATAGAATGTGATTTCCTATTTTCATTTCTTGTTGTATCCCTTTCCTCTAATGGAATCAATTAGCAACATTTATCTTTGTATTAAAAAGAAAAAAAATTGGCATTTCTTGGGCTAACATTGTCTAGTGCTCTTCTTGCAGTCTATTCCCTTCTTTAGAAGCCTTCTTCTAGTAGTAGTGTGGGGCTTTTGTTCCACTGGATTGACCTTTCCTTTAAATAAATGGTGTTGATTTCTTTTCAGAAAGGAGTTATGATCCTTTCCTTTCCACATGAAGGATTTTCTATCCTTAGATGTTATTAAGGTGACTTGTGGTGATAAATGACCAAAACATGTCAAAGGTCAACTTGACTCCACACCCCAATGGATAAGTCTCTTGTTTGTGAATCTAGCCTAGAGTTCTCATCCAACAAATAGGATTCCCCTAAAAGTCACCAAGAACTGTGAATTAATTTTTACGATGTTGTGGAGTTAGAATTTTTCCAATGCCCCCTTATTAAGTTTTTATGGCGTTGAGGTTTCATTATAGCACACCTTACCATATGTTAGCACAGTGTGAACTTTAGATGTGGCTTCCCTCTTGTTTGCAAAAATTCTACAAAAATTCCCATGAGACTACCACTTGTCCTTCAAGCACTCACCACATTTGTTTACAGATGAACTTGAGCTTGGCAAAGGTTGAACACATGTTGGCCTTGTGGGAGTTCAGGAGAGGAAAGAATGCATGTTGAAGAAAATCACCCACTACAACATCGTGCATCTATCCAAAAGCTAAGTCAGAACCCATTTTGTTGGCATGCTAGGTTACTTCAAAGGCAAGACATGTGGGGATCTCACAGAAGAATATGAGGATGGAGTGTTGAAGCTTGAGATATTCCATGCTTGTTAGCCATGTGTCCTCCTTATTGTGAATGAATTATTCCATGAGCATGACATTTGTCATCTTGTTCTGATATTTTTGATGTGGTTTCTAGCTTTCATTTTGGCTTAGGCATACCTTCAATAAACAATCATGATTGTTGCAAAGAGGGTGGTTATTAAATAGAATGATTGAGATCTTCTTCACTTACAGAAAGGAGACTAATTATTGGCATTGGGAGCCAGTGATGGTGGCCATGCCTTCTAAGTCTTGTAGATTATGACACATGGTGTGGTCCCAAGATCCTTCTCATTAAAGCTGTTAGGATTGGCCTAGGAAATTGGACGCGGGATTGATATAAAAGAAGAGTGGGAAGATGATGTACATGGGGAAAAATGAGATGAAAATAAGAACTATAACACACCCCACTTTTCCATGGCCAACTCTACCTTGGAAGGGCCACAAATGAATAGATCTTCTAAGATAAGACCCCTAGGTTTTGGATCTAGGTATATTAATGCTACCAAAGTGATGTAGGAGCGCTAATGCAAACAAATTTCCAAAGATCCAAGAGTTAGGAAAGAAGATACAAATTCCTTTACGTCTAGGGTTTGAAAATTAACTAGGAAGGAAGGAAGGAAAGATGCTAAATCTAATTAAATATGACATATTTGAGAGGTAAATACAAAAAGTAAAGAATGTAAATTGAAAACTCACATTTAGAAGAAAATTACAATAAAGACCTATGTTTTTGCACTCAGAACTACTTAGAACAATAAACAAGACTGGATATGGACATGAAACTACGAGACAAACAAAACCTAGAAATCCTTTTGCTATAGGACTAGGCTGATTTTTTAGGTCTATGCCAACTTGGGGTCAACCTAAACCTTCTTTGCTAAACTTTTTGTCTCTAGATCTGTGACTATGTTATGTTCCAGAACTCCCAAAAAGTGGATCTAAAACTCCTAAAAACCTGATCCTACAAGAAAAATGATTTTTTTAGTTTTTGAGGGGCTTGCCTTAGTAAATCCTTGGTTGAGGAAACAACCTTAAATAAATATGAAAGTATGTATAGAAAAAGTAAAGCAAATGTATGAATTCACCTTACTTTTGTAGAAACCCTTGAGGAGGATTTAGATCCATATTCCAAAAGGATGAAGAAGTACTCAAATATAATTGAATCTTATATAATAATAGGATGTCTCAATAAAATACAATAGATCCACCTAACCAAGTCAATAGATAATTGGATGTGGATGTGCTCATTTACTCAAATCAGGTAAGTAAGAATGACGAATGAAGAATGAAGAAGCCCTTCCATGATTACCAACTCCACTATCATCAAGGAATGAAGTTAGATCTTGAAAGGTGGATGAAAGAACATGAAAGAAGGATGAAAATGACTCCAATTAAATCATTTAAATATCCTTGAAATATCCTAGAATGTAAGAGATCTCCTATGCTTAAAGTCTTCAAGTGTTGCAAAAGGATCTCCTTGAATGCTCCAAAAATACTTATGAATTCTTGTAGAATGCTCTTGAATGAAATATGAAGGTGTGTAAGCATGTTTTATTGAATTTAAATGCTTGTGGATGTATCAAATGAAGAGGAAAGACCTCTATTTATACCCATTTCATCTCTAAAATTAAAAATGACCAACTAGAAGGCAGGAAGAAATTTAAATTTTTTAAAGGGCATGGGATCCCAAAGAGGGTGACCTAGAAGGTCAGGGCCGAAATTAGGCCTAGACTTGAGGGTTAGGGCCAAAATTTGGCCTAGACCTAAAGGGAAAGGCCTTCTAGAATTGCCTCCAGGTCTTGGAAAGTGGGAAAAAGAAGTGGGGAAAGGGACAAAAGAGGGCCTAAACTGACATAGAAGCATATGCACATCCATGAATCTATATGTGGAATTTAAATTGAGTCCAAATCATTGACTAAGGAGGGATAAACATGTCCTAGCTGGGTGTTTTCATTTTAAGATGACACATTTAGCCCCCACTTTAGCAAGAGTATGGGCTCAACACAAACTCTTGGTAAAGTAAAGAAAAAGGCATACGATGATCTCATCATGAAAAAGGAGACAAATAATCCATCAAGCCCTTAGCAGAATTGAGTCCTTATTAACTCTAAAATCATAACAAGAGTGATATCACTAACACAAATAAAAAAGAAAAGAAGTGTGATTAACTTGTCTAATAAGAATTGTACATCCTACTATGAACCACACAAAGAGATAGAGCTGCTAAAAAATATGGCATTGAATAGTCTAACAAGTGTGTGTGAATTCTATTCAACCCATTGAGGTTCTGTAATACCCCAAAATTGGCACCTAAAAAATTCAATCAATTTTGGTGTATTTTCATCAATTCTACATCATCAAAGTCCTAGTTTACTAGGCAATTTTCTCTCTCCTACCTGACTTAATTTGACTTGATGTCAATTGCAAAAACCCTAAATTACATTAATCAAATACTACAATTAATTCCTATGTCTTCAACTTTATTAGCTAAATAAACCGTATGATAAATTAATTTAATTCTAAAGTCCTAAGTGCTTTAAATTAAATTAAATCCACCCCATTTGGCTAATATACATAAAAGGAATTAATAAATTACTTGGTTATTCAAATGGATTATCATACTTGCATTTAATAAATCAAATATTCAAAGAGTCACCCATGTGGCAATAATCCATTTCTTTAATTAAGTAATTCTCTAATATTTGTCTCTTTCTCCTCCATTGGAAATGAAGAGTCCACCGTTTCGAATCAAGAAACTCTTCGTTCCTCTTCCAAGATTGCCTATATCTTGAACCTCATTCTTCATTTGAAAGAGAGAACTTTTGAGAGCACATAAACTATAGAGAAATTCTATCTCACTTTTATTCATATCTTTCAAGCTTTTATTGCATTATTAGATTAATATTCATTTAGTGTAATTGCATTTCATAATAGATTAACTTTGCTTATTTTCTCTTAGCTTAGTTTACATATTTATTTCAATTTCTTTAGAGTAAATCTGCATTTCATTCTAGATTATAAACTGCATCTTCATTCTTAGATTAATCTCATTTTTATTTATCATTCTAGTTTTCAAATCCTCCATATTAACTCAGTCTGATGGTTGTTGGCTTTCCAATTTGAGAGTAATTAAACACCCTGATTAATTAGGAGGCAACAGGTCGCTTCACCATGAATTTCAAATTGAGTAATCCATAATCATTCTCATAATTTGATTGTGTGAGTAATGACTATGTTGCGTGTCTAGTTGGATTAGAGGTCCACGTTGAACCACATACATTTTGGCACCCACCGTGGGGCAAAAAAGATCAATTTCTAGCCTCATTCTTGATTTTTTTGACAAGAAATTTGAACTTTGTCATGCGTCTATACTTTACTGTGTACGGATTCTCGCGTGAGAATCCAGAGCATCCCACATGAATTTTCACTCTTAGTAGCACTCTCTCACGTGAAATTTTACATCCTCACGCAACACCCTATGTTTTCTCCCATGTTGTGGAGTACTTCCTTGTGTGAGATTTGATTGCAGTTTTTAAAATTTTTTTTAGTCTTCGTGTTTTCTGTTCCAGATTTCTAATAGTTCTGTTTGCTATTAATTTCCATTTCTCTGTTCTTTCCACAACATAATAGTTTTCTGCAAGATGTTTGACAAAGAATATAAAACATGCTAATGGTTTGATTGTAGGATGATAGTCAAAGATCTCATAAAAAACATTGTGTTTTTTTTCTTTCTTTCATTCACATAGTCTAAATAGGGCTCTGTTAAAATTTCTTGAGAATTTTGATAGTGGGCTAGGGAATTTGGCTCTTCATTACATGGAGGTGATGACCATGAATGAACCTGAAAACCCAATGATCCTACTAATATGACAAATTCTTGGGGAAGCGGGGAAAGGTAGTGAATCTTTAACACTTCTACTTGCTAGGGGATTATGCTTTTCTCTCTTTGAGAGAACCAGAAACCCAAAAGCTTGTAGATTTGGTGAAGTGAAGTTAACTCGGTGATGAATTTTTTTAATGTGTTTGGGTGAAGTGATGAGGTAGAGAAGTATGCTCTTCTCTCTTTGAGAGAAACAAAAAATCAAACCCTTGGATCTAAGCCAAGTTATGTCACCTTTAGAGGGCCTGCCAGAAGTTGAACCCCAGGGAATGACCCAAGTGAGTATGCACCTATCACCGGTGATTCCACCTCACTATAATAAAGAATTTTTTCTTGAGTCTAAAGACTCCAAAACCATGTTAACTTCCTTCTATTTATTTTGACATCATCTTGAGAAGGCTTCGTCTGTTGTACTGAGCGACACGAATCCTAGCCCTGCTTGTGAGGGTGTATGAATTTTGGGTGTTGGTGTGGCTATGAGGCCCTAGTCATATATCAAGGGCACTGAAGCTTAGTGTGAATAGAAGCCCACTAAGAACTTTCCCTAGCTAGTTGCCTACTCGGTTCACCTCCGAAAGGAGGCATAATCTTTGCACAGGGAGGGGGAAGAATCTCTCCTGTAGATTCCCACCATAGGCATACACCTGGACACTAGAAGGTGGTATATGACATTAGCCCCTACCTCAAGGGTAACCTTTGAATGTATACTATTGAGTCCTTAGAAACACCAAAAATATGGGTGCCCTCTAGGGGGTGACATGACTATGTGAGGTGCATGTATGCGCATAAGCAGTGGGGCAAAGGTTTTGTCTTCTCACCATTTTTTTGATAGGGATAGCTATGTGTTTGTTATTGAGTCTTAAACATTGTCCAATCATGATCAAACAAAGAATCCCATGATACTATCAAGTTGCTTTGTCCTTGATAGGTCTGCTAATGACTACTTCTTGTATCACAACTGCTTGATCTAAACCTTTATGTCTTTAAATGAATGCTTGAAACCTCAAAATGAGATTGTTGACTAAACTATTCTTCAAACCTGTCAGGAAACTAGATTTTCTATCAGACATCAATTCAGGTTGTATCTCAGAATTCAAATTTTACCTCGAAAACTATGTCAAACTGTTAGACTTTGGATTTTTTCCACGTGAAGTTTCACTTTTTCAGAGCACTTTCTCACAGGAGACTTTGTTCTCTTGTGTGAAGTTTGGTGTTCTCTCACATGGCCTGGTATTCTCTCGTATGAAACTGTAGCCCAATTTTAAAAAATAGAGACCTGTTTCCTATTGACTGTTTGACTTTTTCTTAATTTGCTTTTTGTCTGAGGTCTATTTTTCTATTTTCCCATCGTTCATTGTCAAAAACTGGTTGTCTCAAGTTGGGAATTGATTGATCTTTGCTTTGAATCATGTTGTCTCTCATTGGTTTACCTTATCTCTTTATGCCTTTTGTACCTCATGTTTTGATAGTCTTCTCTCAGCTATTCTAGCCACCTCTTTTGATGATTCATACTAGGTCCATCTCACATCTTAGTTGTTCTAGCCATTTATCTCCTTTTCGTTATCTTAGAGACAAAGTATAGCATTATCCCAAGTCTTCTCTTGTCACATCTTCATCTATGACTATCACGACTAGAAGTGGCAAAACTTATCCCATTCAGAATACTGGTCAAGGTAGAAGCAAACCTCCTAATCAAGAAATAGATCATCCCGAAGTTGTTACAAAATCTAAACTTTGTGAGGAATCCTCAAGTTCTTTGTTGAGTACTTTGAAAGATAGTCCGTCTCAACCATCACCTCTGGTGTTCCAAGAGTGTTTGAATCCTTTGTTTGAAGTGCAACCTAGTTTCTCATTTCAAGGTCAAGATAACTCATTCTTCCAAGACAACTCATTATTTCACAACTTTGGAAGACTGCTTCCTCAGACTAATCCTATTATCGTACCTATTGATCCTGCTGAGAATAGTCCTATCATTGAACCCAGTGATACTGTTGATGATATCTTATCACCTGAATTTGTTAAATCTTTTGATCTTATTAATTCACCAAAGGTTACCTTAGTCACACCCTTTCAAAATTGGGCATATCATTTTACTAAGTCTTTGTGTACTATGCAAGCCTACAACAAGATGGGAGAGCCATTTGACTTCCAACCACACAAATATTGTCAAACTTTTGATCAATCTCAAAACAATCAGTATCATGGTCAATCCTCTAATGATCCATGCCATGCTCAACCTCAAAATGAGAAGCCTCATGGTCAATCTCAACATGACCAAAATCAATCCCACAATGATGATCAATCTTGAAACAAACCTCAAGGCGATCGACAACCTACATATTTCTATCGCCCTCCTCCATTTGATCAAAACCAAGATGATCAACAAGAAGATCAGATTCTAAGCATTTATGAGATTCTTGGGAATGAAAATGATGTGATAAATCAACTTGATATAGACATTGCTAAAGCTAATAAGAGTCTTATTAAAATGATGGAGTTCCTCCTTCTAGAGGAGAAGGAAAAATACTTCCTTGAGTTAGCTAAACAAGGGGCCAAGTTACCCCTAGACTATCAAGTTGAAATGCTTATTGCCAAGGAAGAAGAAACTGAGACCGCAAAGTTGCAAAAGATGGTCTGAGACATGCAATATCAGATTAGTCAACTTGCGAAGAATAAGGACAAACCCACTCAACAATTCACAATGGAAAGCATTTGTCCTTTCCCTTTTAATAGAAGTCTTCATATGCCACCTTTTCCTAGAGGTGTATAACTCCCTAAATATGAAAAATACTTGGGTTCAACCAATCCCCAAGATCACTTAAGGGAGTTTGGTGCATTATCTATGGAATTTATGCATGATCAAACCTATCTTATGTGCTTATTTACTCATAGTTTGGGTGGACCAGCTATGGAATGGTTCTCTAGATTTCCCACTGGCATTAAGACCTTTAACAAAATGGGTAATCTATTTCTCCAACATTACTCACATAATATTCAGCATCCGGTCAACATCCAGGACCTTTGCAATTTGAAACAGTGACAAGGAGAATCTTTCCTAACATTTCTCTAAAGGTGGAGACAATTATGTACAAGGTGTCATCACAAGCTACTAGAATCTGAGAGACTCGACATTTTCTTGGACAATCTTGTCCCAGAATTCAGATACCAAGTGCAATTACAAGGTCCTCTAACCTTTGATAGCATGATTAAATAGGCAATGCGAATAGAGGCCTTTATGGTTAAGAAGGGAGAATTAACTTTGAATAAGGAAAATAAACAAGGATTCTCCATGAACAAGGATAAAGGAAAGACTATCAATAAGAATAGGGATGTAGTAAAGTATGGAGTAGTGGATAATGTTACTGCGAAGCCTTCAAAGCCTATTTTTAATCTTACTTTCAGTATACAAGTGACTAAGGCTATTGAAAAGATCACAATGGATAATCATAAAAATTCAAGATTTGCTAGGAACAAACCTTGGGCATCTCGACCCAAGTGTGAATTCACCTCTTTGGAAGAGCCTCTTGATGTGGTCTATAAAAATCTTATACAGAATCAAGTTCTTACTCCTTTGGAAAAGTGTCCTTATGACCCACAACCACAACCTCATTGGTGGAATGATAATGCTTACTATGACTATCACCAAAACATTGGTTATAAGACTTCTACTTGTCTCCAACTGAAGCATAAAGTTCAAGATCTCATTGACAATGGTGACATCCTTGTGGAGAACCATAATAAGAATTTAGACCATCAAGCTTTTAAGGATCCCTTTCCTCCTCATGAGAAGGGTGAGTCTTCAAATGCCAAGAATACCAATGCTAAATTCAATTACATGTACACTAATGATGACAATGTTATTGGTATGATCAAACCTATTGAGATAGAGTATTGTGATGTGATCACTGCCAAGGGGAGTGACGATGCTCCCAAATCTAAGACTCCTTTCATCTTGTGTAGTTCTATGTCTTGTTCATCTGAACCTAAACAACCTCAAGACTATGCTAATGTTGTCACTCAATTGTAAGGAATAGTTGTTTTGAAAGGTCCTGATACTTCTACATCTGCTTCGAAACAAACTACGGATAAGAGACCTGATACTTCTAAATCCACTCTGAAGCAAACTGCAGATAAGACTGCTATTGGCCCTACCAACAAGAACACAAAATCTGTTCCCACATCTAGCTCGGCAAGTTATAGCATCTTAGATCAACTCTAGCAAACCAATGCTCAGATTACCATTTTTGAGTTGTCGAAGATCTCACCTGCTCATAGGTAGATTTTGGATAAAGACCTCACAGAGGCAAACATTCCCAAGGATCTTGATCTCAACCGGTTCTAATCTATGGTGGGTCATTTGACCTCGCCTTACTATCTATCTTTTTCTAAAGAAGATGATCACTCTCTAAGTCATCTGCATAATGCTCCTTTACATATAGAGGTCATGATAGGTCCTATGCATGTCCACTAAGTGCTCATAGACAATGGTGCTAGTCTTAATATATGTTTCGCTAACTGCTTACTCAGCTAGGTTATGATGAGAATTGTATAGACTCTTGCAAAAAGATTAGCATCAAAGCTTATGATGAGGAAGAATGCAAGTCCCAAGGCTTAGTTGTGCTACCTATCCACATAGGACCTATTGAGAGAGATGTTACTTTTCAAGTGCTTGACATTCCTCTTGCCTACAACATATTGTTAGGTAGGCCTTGGATTCATGAGATGTAGGCTGTTCCATCCACGTACCATCAATGCATTAAATTTATATTTCATGGGGTGGAAGTCACTACGCTTGCTAATACCAATTACTCTTGCAACACCCTTGCACAATCCATAGATAGCTTTGTTTCGGCAAATAGAGAATCCATTGAGTTTTATGATGCTAAGCTAAAGGAAATGGAACAAACTTTGAGACTTAAGGATACAAGCATGTGAGAATACCGAATTATACCTATGCTATCATAGGCTACTCTTCCTCTATCTCCATGCTCTTATGGGAGACCTTATGAGAATAACAAACTTTCTAATGCTTCTCCTCAAATAGTTTATGATGGTGCCTTTGTGTGGGCCTCTACGCCTTTAGAAGACGAGGATGAAGAAAGAGCTATTAGAGCTTGGATCTATAAGGGAAAAGAAATAGCTGAAACAACTACTCCACCTCCAGACTTAGAACAAGATTCATACAGTGAAGCCTTCAAAATCATGAAGCACTTCATTTATAAGGGGAGTGGTCCTATAGGAAATAATGGTAATGGTCTACTAAAGCCCATTGAAGCTATGGGTCACCGCACAAAAGATACTACTATCTTAGGCTTCAAAAAGATTCCCTTTCATTTAGGGACCAAGAAATTTGTATCAACTCTTGAGCCTGAACTTGAACCTAAAATAGAATTTGAAGATGCCACTCCAGAGGTAAATCTAGAGGCCAGCTCTGATGAAGACACATTTCCATATTCTATTCCTCTGGAACTTGCTACACTCTTTTTAGAACCTAATGAGCCTATCATGCCTATCCATATGGTAGAGACTGATACTGATACTGATAAAACCTCTTCAGTGCATCAATTCACATATGAGCAATGGAAAGCAACACTAAATGATGATCCTGATTTTCTAGGTGAACAATAGAGGCCGCCACATTTTCAAAAGTATCTTGAATAAGAACAACTTCAACAAGTTGTTAATACCACAAGGAATAAAGATGAGTCAGGTGATACAACTAGTACTAATGAAATTCCCACATCAAGCACTGACTCACATGAATATGAGTTTGACTCTTGGTTTGATGCTACTTATGATGTAGACATAGATATTGTTCACATGTATGAAAGAATTCTTGAAGTAGGTGAAGGGTCTAGCATTAGGCCGCATGAATTAGATGCCACTGGTGTTAACTTGTCCTCTACTTCCAACGTAGGGTCTTATAGGGATTCAAACACTCCTTTGGATGAAATCACTCTAGGCCTTGACTTGCTCATTCATGCTTTTGATGGCTATATCGTGAATGCAATTGAACTAGTCACTACTACTCTTTCACTCTGCCATCCCGATTTGATAAACTAGAACTCCCATTCCGCATCCAATGAAGTCCTAACATTCTAGAATGATTATGATCTAGCTTGTTACCTCCACACTATTGAACCTGTGATGTCCTCCACCAAAAAAAGTAGTGTCAGCATGACAAAGGTGGATATCAAGTATCTTAGTCAAAAAATTAAAAGAAGAAAAAATAGATGCTCTGATGGTGAAAACCACTTTGTGGTAGTATCAGAGCCAAAAATAGTAAAAATAAAAGATGCATCAGAGGGTGAAAACCTCTCCAAGGCACCCAAGGATGAGATACTTGATACACTTCTAAGCCACTTTCAAGAGAGGTCATCAGTATTGATTGAGCTGACATAGCCAGTAAACTTGGGTACAGAGGCTACTCCACAAATTATTCATCTAGCACAGTCATTGTTTGCGAAAGAAAAAGAAGAGTTCACTAGCTTCTTTCAAAGAAAGAAAATAAAATTTGCATGGACTTACTCTGACATGCCTGGATTAGACCCCAATCTAATCATGCACCATCTATCCATTGCACCAGGTATCAAACCTGTTAAACAGAAGTTGCGAAAGATGCATCCACATGTGGCACTTTTGGTCAAAGCAGAGCTATAAAAGCTTCTTAAGGCTAGTTTCATAAGGACTATTGATTGTGCAGAGTGGATTTCAAACATTGTCCCAGTCACCAAACATGATAAATCTATTTGTGTGTGTACAGACTTCCAAGATCTCAATAAGGCATGTCCAAAAGATGACTTCCCACTTCCTAATATCGATATGATAGTAGACATGACAATAGGATATGAGATGTATTCCTTGATGGATGACTTTTTTGGATATAATCAAATAAAAATTGCACCAAAAGATCAAGAAAAGACCACTTTCATGTGTGCCTAGGGCACCTTCTACTAGAATGTCATGCCTTTTGGGCTTAAGAATGCTGGAGCAACATATCAGAGAGCTGTCACTACTATTTTCCATGATATGATGCATAAAATAATGGAGGATTATGTGGATGATACTTTAGCCAAAAGCATGTAGTGAAGAACTCATCTTACAGATTTGGGTCCCATCCTTGACTACATGGGAACAATTTAGTCTTAGACTTAATTCCAAAAAGTGTGCATTCGGTGTCACTTCCGGGAAACTCTTGGGTTATATCATTTCAGCTAAAGGCATAGAAGTGGATCCTAAGAAAGTGCAAGCTATTATGGACATGCCTCCACTCAAGAACATCAGTCAAATGAGAGGATTATAGGGAAGGCTACAATCTATTCGGCACTTCATTTCACAGTTGGCTAACAAGTCATAGCCATTTACTAAAACTTTGCATAAGGGTGTGACCTATGAATGGAATGAAGAATGTGACAGGGGACTCACTCAAATTAAATAGTATCTTGCTAATCCACCTATATTGATGCCTCCTATTCATGGGAAGCCACTTATACTATACATCTCAGCCACAAACACATCTTTGGGTGCTCTCCTAGCTAAAGAAGATCATAACAACAAAGAGAGAGCTATATATTATATCAGCAGAACACTAGTTTCATATGAGATGAACTATTCTGTCATTGAGAAAGCCTATCTAGCAGTAGTGTTTTCTTCTAAGAAGTTGTAGCATTATATTCTCACTCATACTACAAGGCTTATTGTAAAAATTGATCCACTAAAGTACTTACTAAGCAAGGCTGCCCTCACGGGTAGGTTAGCAAAATGGGTGATGATACTTAGTGAATTTGACATTGAGTATGTGGAAAGAAAAGCTATTAAAGGACAAGCAGTTGTTGATCAGTTGGTGGAAGCTCCTCTAAAAGATCACCAGCCTTTGAATATTGAATTCCTAGATGAATCCATCATGCTTCTCACATACCAATCTTGGAGCATGTTCTTTGATGGATCATTCACTCAGCAAGGATCAGGTGCAGGCATTCTGTTTATAACACCTCAAAGATACTCATTACCAAAAGCTTATAAAATGTTGTTTCCTTGCACAAAAAACATAGTTGAATATGAAGCTCTCATTAATGGTATGAAGATAGCCCTTGAATGGCATGTGGATGAGCTCAAGGTCTTTCGAGACTCTTAGTTAATCATCAACAAAGTCAATGATGTCTATCAAACAAAAGATGACAAGCTAGTGCCTTACAAAAGAATGGTGGATGATCTCAAATAGTATTTTGCACACATTTCTTTCTAGAAAATTCCAAGGGTAGATAATAAAGTAGTTGATGCTATGGCCACTCTTTCTTCAATGTTACAAATGTCAGAAAACAACTTCAGACATGAATTCCTGGTGGAGGCATTACACTACCTTGCTTATGATATTCCCGAATCCAAGATGATTTGTTCAGTCATTGGACATGACTCACCTCACTACCACCATATCTATTCCTACCTTCATGACCAAATCATTCTAGACACCTATACCCAGAATGAAAAGCGTCACCTAATTCATGCTGCTTCATGGATGTCATCATATCAAATGACTTGTATAGATGAGGTCTAGATGGTACCCTCCTTAGGTGTCTAGAACTCGATGAGTCCAAATGTGCACTAGCTGAGGTACACGGAGGTATCTGTGGGTATTATTCTAGTGGTCTGACATTAGCTTAGAAACTTATTAGAGCTGGTTACTACTGGCCAGATATGGAGAAAGAAGATGTTCAATATGCCAAGACTTGTAAACAATGCCAATTTCATGGAAATATGATCCATGCTCCAGCTAAAGAGCTTATTCCATTCATCAATTTTTGGCCATTTTAGCAATGGGCCTTTGACTTGGTGGGTCAGATACATCCTTCTTCTTCAAGAGGACATAAGTTTATCATCATAGCTACTGACTATTTTACTAAGTGGGTTGAGGCAGTGCCTTTGGCTATAGCTGTTGGCAAGTCTGTGGCTATGTTTATACTGAACTATATCATCTGTAGATATGGTGTACCCTCATCCATTATCACTAACAATGGGGGATAATTCAAGAATAAGGACCTGAGAGAATTATGCACCAAATTAAAGATCATTCAACATTGGTCATCTATATATTATCCTCAGGGTAATGGAGAAGCAAAAGCTTCTAATAAGACAATTCTTAAAATCTTACATAAAATAGTTCATAAATTTGGTAGAGATTGGTATCTCCAGATTAATCTAACTTTGTGGGCCTATAGAACAAGTATCCAAATGCCAATAGGGTCTATGCCCTTTGCCTTGGTTTATGGAGCAGATGCAGTATTACCTATTGAGGTTGAGATTCCTACATTGCAAATCTCTTTGAGAGGCCTCATTAGTGATGAAGAAAATAGAATATCCCAGCTTCAAGAGCTTGAGTTACTGGATGAACGTTGGAAGGTAGCGTTCAATCATCTGAGAGCATACCAAAAGAGGATGTCTAAAGCCTACAATAATAAAGTTAGATAAAGGGAATTCTAAGCGAGTGACCTCTTTCTAAGAGAGAACCCCAAGAATCAGTAGCAGTAGGTCCAGAAAGGAAAATTTGAACCAAACTGGCTTGGTCTGTATGTTATCATTGCAACATTTGGGTCTGGCACTTATTGACTCTCCACCACTGAAGGAGAATAGTTCAAAGAGCCTATCAACGCTCTTAACTTGAAGAAATTATATAGCTAAGGCATTTTCTGTGTGCTCATGTACATACTTATTGGTCTTGAAAAAATCTAAAAAAAATGATATATTGACAAAAATCCTAAAAATTACAAAATGTCCTAAAAAAATGATCATCTTAGTGAAAACCTGGTAAATAGGTGCTTTGATGTATCTATTATCTTGGTGAAAACATGGTAAACAAGCACCTTGATAATAATTAAAAAAAATACAAAAAAAAATAAAAATTCAAAAATATAAAAAAAAAAATCAAAAAAGAGAAAAGTACAAAAAAATTGAAAAGAAGAAAAATGTGCCATTGATGAAAACTTGGTAAATAGGCATCATGGTAGCAAAAATAAAATCTCTACCAAGATGGTGAAAACCTGATTATAGGTGCCTCTTGTTTCCTGAAGCTACATCTCATCTCAACACCATTTGGCTCTTGCTTTCCTTCTTTAGTTTGTTTTCCCGCTTTGTTGCTATTAGTTCATTTCCTGCTTTAGTTTTGTAGCTCTTGCACTTGCTTTCAGTTGTCTTTGAGATTTTCCTCGACTCTTCATGGATTGGAACTAGTTCACACTTGGGGGCACCTTCCTAGTCTAGGGGACATTGTCCTATCACTTTCAAAACTTTTGTTTGTGCATCAGTCACCAGTGGTTCTTACTGCGTTTGCCTGTCGATGCCTAGCTACTTTTGAGATTTCTCTCCTTGAGGATCTCTTGTGTATCAGTTTCTAGTGGTTCTCACTATGCCTACCTACTGATACCTAGCTCCTGTTCAAACCCCTCTCTTTCAGGATCTCTTCCTTACATCAGTCACCAGTGGTTCTCACTATGTCTGCTTGTTGATGTTTCACTCATACTTTATTCTCTCTTTCAAGAATCTTCCTTGTATCGATCACCAATGGTTCTCATTGCATCTGCCTGTTAATACTTGGCTCGCACTCTGATATCTTCTTGAGACTATCTCCCATGATGGTCACTAGTGATTCTCACCACGTCTACCTGCTATCACTATCCCATTGAGACTTCAAACATTGTACATTTCTGATTCAACTTCAATCCACTTGAACAAAAATGTAAACTTGATGCAGGAGCATCCTGGGTGTAAGAGCAATCTTGCATCACCCAAAAATATTTCTATTTTTGAATTCAATAAGGGCTATCCTGTGCAGAGCTGCTATTTATGGAAAGTTACTATTTTTGGTAATTTTCATCTATGCTCAGAATGATCTAATTTCTTTCTTGGAGGTTCATTTTGGTCATATAAGTCTGCCAGTAAAGTTTCATTTCCAGATCAAGTGTATGTTGGAAGATATTGAAGATTTTCGGTATTGGCAGTAGGGTACAGAAAATTTGGACTCAGTTTTGAAGGCTTTAGAGGCCCCGAATGAGGTCAAAAACTTGGGTGACGAGCGCTTGCGCAAGTCAAGCTTGTAGAGCGCTTCGTGGCATTTCTGAAATGGGGTTATAATAGCCGATCGGGTCAACTGGTGATGACTTATAGTCTTCGGAAGTTGGGCCACCCGAAATGGCAGAAAATAATTTTCTTCAAAATTTTTGTTCGGGTTTCAAAGGTTATCTTGAGCTGACTATGATGTAATAAAATGTAAAATAAAATAATTCTAAGTTTGGTCGGCCTTATTGGCTAAAATTCTGGAACCTTCCCAGGCGGTGGAAAAATTGCCTATATAAGGAAGGCTGTATTATTGTCTTCGGTAGTTCAGAATAGTTCTAGGTAGTAGATCTAGGTAATAGTTCGAGGCTTTTTCCTACAGAATATTGTAAGGGAATGCCCATGTGGCTTTGTATATTGTAATTCTGAAAGTTTGTAATTTCACATTTGTGGAGATAATAAGAAGCCAATTTTCTGTTCTTGCATATTGTTGTTGTTTCTCTATTTTTGTTATGTGTTTGTGGTATTAAGGGGAGCACCCTTCATCAAGTGGTATCAGAGTAGGAGTTCTTGAGTGTGTAAACAGATCATCGACTGTGAGGCAGTTTGCACCAGAACCGTGGCTAGGGTTTCAGCGCGCATCGTGAAAATGCCTCCATGAAGGGAACGTGGCGGAAGAGCTGGTGTTGTAACACCTGAGGTTAGAGAGCTGCAGAGACAAGTGCAAGCATTACAAGAAGAGATTCATAGAGGAATGAATCTTAATGTCAGAGATGAAAGCGAGGATGAAGCCGAAGAAGAATATCAAGAAGGAGAAGCTGAAATTGTGAACCAGGAGGAAGAAAGACTTTTTTGAATGATTTCCAAGATTGGGAAAAGACCTAAGATTGAGGTTCTTATATTTTTTAGAAATCTTAACCTAGAAGAATTGATCGACCGGATCAATGAATGTGAGGAGTATTTTGAGTATGAAGATGTTGAGGATCCTGATAGGGTCAAATTTTTGAAGGCCAGACTGAAAGGTCATACGAAGATCTGGTGGCAAGAAATTCAATTGGAGCGAAATAGAAGAGGGAAAGATAAAATCACAAGATGGGATCGAATGGTGGATAAATTGAAGTGACAGTTCATTCCTGTTGATTATGAGCTTGACCTACTAAAGAAAATGCAAAGTTTGAAGCAAGTAGGAAGATCTGTTTAGGAGTATACAGAGGAGTTCTATCGACTCCTCATCAGAACAGGCCATGCAGAAGCTGATAAGGAGAAAGTTGCCTGATACCTTAATGGGTTAAGGCCAAGCATTCAGGAGGAGTTGAATTTGGTTCGAATGAACAGTATTGAGGAGGCATACCAGTTTTCCCTAAAAGTAGAGGAAAAGCTGAACAAGAAGTTTGAGAGCAGACAAAATGGAAGAGGTCGTGGTGGAAGATCTGGGGGACGGTCATATGGTGGCTGAAATGAAGATTCGAAAAAGAAGGATGAGGCCAGTAGTAGTCAGAATCAGAGAGGAAATAATTCCAATCATTTTCAAGATCAGAGTAATAGAGATCAAAGAGGAAGAGGAAGAGGAAGAGGACAAGGATCTGGAAGAGGAAGCTTCCGTGGAACATGTTTTCACTGTGGAGAAGGTCATAAGGCATTTGAATGTCTTTAGCGCCAAGGTAGAACAGACAAGAGAAATGAAGGCTAGGCCAGAGTTGCACATGTAGATGAAGATGCCAGATCATGAAATTTTGAAGATGCTGAAAAAGGAGAAACGCTGATTAACAGAAGAGTCCTGTTGAGTGGTGAGAATGAACCTGAGCAAAGGAGGAGCCTGTTTCGCACCAGGTGCAAGTGTAAAGGTAAATGTTGTGATGTGATCCTTGATAGTGGAAGTAATGACAATTTGGTGTCAGAAGAGATGGTGACAAAGTTGAAGCTCAAGAGACAGAAACACCCACATCCATATTGGATTGCCTGGGTACAAGATGACCACAAGGTCACGGTCAATGAACAATTCCTGGTGAAGTTCAAGATTAACGGATACCAAGATGAGGTATTGTGTGATATCATATCTATGGATGCAAGTCATATGTTGTTGGGTAGACCATGGTAGTTTGACAGATGTGCTGTACATGATGGTCGTGCGAATACGTATTCCCTGACAAAGGATGGAGTGCGACATAAGCTAAAACCATTGAAGGAGACTGAAGAAAAGGTATGTGGTAATGCAAGGATAACTTTTGTTGATGGAAGAAATTTCCTAGATGGTATGAGGCATGAGCATGTATGTTTTGCTTTAATTCCAAAAGCTGGTAAAGAGGAAGTAGAAGATGGTCCTGTAGAAGTTGCAAATTTGTTGAATGAGTTTCAGGATATTGTATCTGATAATGTGCCTGATGGATTACCACCGGTCAGAAAGATCAGTCATCAGATGGATTTGATCCCAGGAGCGAGTTTGTCGAATAAGGCAGCACACAGAATGACACCTGCAGAAAGTGAGGAGTTGAATAGACAAGTACATGAACTATTACAGAAAGGATTGATCTGTGAGAGTCTGAGTCCCTGTGCTGTACTAGTGGTATTAGCACCAAAGAAGAATGGAGAGTGAAGGATGTGTACAGATTCTAGAGCAATAAACAAGATCACAATCAAATACAGGTTTCCATTGCCACGAATGGATGATATTATGGACTATTTGATTGGAGCTGTGTATTTCTCAAAGATAAATCTGAAGAGTGGATATCATCAGATTCAAATTAGAGAAGGAGATGAATGGAAGACTGCCTTCAGAACAAAGGAAGGACTATATGAGTGGTGAGTCATGCCTTTTGGGCTAACCAATGCATCGAGCACTTTCATGTGGCTCATGAACGAGGTTCTGAAAGAATTTCTAGGTAAGTTTGTCATTGTTTACCTAGATGATATTTTGATTTTTAGCAAGACATTAGATGAACATATGATGCATATTCGTATGGTGTTTGAGAAGTTGAGATATGAAAAATTGTTGATTAACTTGAAGAAGTGCAGTTTTGTGAAGAAAGAGTTAGTGTATTTGGGATTTGTAGTCTCAGCAGAAGATCTAAAAATGGACCCAGAGAAGGTACATGCTATCCTAGAATGGCCTACTCCAAGGAGTGCTACTGAGGTAAGATCTTTTCATGGTCTAGCTAGCTTTTGTAGAAATTTTATCAAAAATTTTAGCAGTATTTGTGGTCCCTTGACTGAGATAATGAGAGGGGATAGAAAAGAGTTTAAGTGGACTAAAGGGGCAGAAAAGAGTTTTCAATTGTTGAAACAAAAAGTTACAGAACAACCTGTTTTAGCACTTCCAAATTTTAATAAGGTGTTTCAAGTAGATTATGATGCTAGTGGTACTGCAATAGGAGCTGTTATGAGCCAAGAAGGTAAATCTATTGCTTATTTTAGTGAGAAGTTAAATGATGCCAAGAGGAAGTATTCTATTTATGATCAAGAATTTTATGCTATAGTTCAGGCATTAAAGAAGTGGAGACATTATCTACTTCCTAAGGAGTTTGTTTTGTATACTAATCATCAAGCTTTGCAATATTTGAATAGTCAAGGAAAGTTGAATCAGAGGCATTTGAAATGGGTTGAGTTTTTGCAGAGTTATACATTTGTTTTGAAACATAGGAGTGAAAAGTCTAATAGGGTTGCGGATGCTCTTAGCAGAAGGTAACTATTGCTAACAGAGATGCAGATTGAGGTGGTTGGGTTCAAGGAACTCAAGAATTTATATCTAGAGGATCCTGATTTTGGTGATGCTTGGAAAGCTTGTACAGAACCTATTACTCTAGACAGGATGAAATGGCTGGATTTTATCATCCAAGATGATATGCTATTCAGAGGGAGTCAGTTGTGCATTCCACGAAGCTCTATGAGGGAGAATTTCATCAAGGAGAAGCATAGTGGAGGATTGGCTAGACATTTTGGTCATGATAAAACCCTTGCTTTGGTTAGTGAAAATTATTATTGGCCACAATTGCAACAAGATGTCAAGAATTTTGTACAGAGTTGCAGAGTATGTCAGATGCTGAAAGGAGTGAAGTAGAATACAGGGTTGTATCAGCCATTACCTATACCAGAGAAGCCTTGGGAGGATATCAGTATGGACTTTGTTCTTAGTTTACCGAGGACACAGCGGGGACATGACTCAATTTTGTGGTGGTTGATAAATTTTTGAAGATGGCACATTTCATTCCCTGCAAGAAGACTAATGATGTTGTTCATGTAGCAGAATTATTTTTCAGAAAAGTGGTGAGACTACATGGCTTGCCAAAGACCATAGTTTCAGATTGAGATACTAAGTTTGTAAGATATTTTTGGTAGACATTGTGGAAGACGTTGAAGACAGATTTGAAGTTCAGCTCATCACATCATCCACAGACTGATGGACAAACAGAGGTGGTGAATAGAAGTTTGGGAAATCTGCTAAGATGCTTGGTTGGAGATAAGCCAATAGGATGGGATTTGATTTTACCACAGGCAAAATTTGCATACAATAATTCTGTCAATAGGAGCACTGGTAAATCACCATTCCAGATTGTATATGGAAGTAGTCCAAGAAATGCATCTGAATTGAGAAAGATAGATAAAGGAGAAATAAGTAGTACTAAAGCTGAGGATTATGTAGAACACTTGAAGACATCCATGAGGAGGTGAGGAAGCATATTACCAAGATGAATGCATAGTATAAGACTAAGGCAGATGAGAAAAGGAGGTATAAGGAATTTCAGGTTGGTGATGAAGTCATGGTTCATTTGCAAAAGGAGCAGTTTCTAGTTGGTACATATAACAAGCTAAAAATGAAGAAGTTTGGGCCATGTAAGATACTGAAGAAGCATAATTCAGGAAATGCATATGAGGTAGAATTGCCTAGTGAGCTGAATATTTCACCAGTGTTTAACATTTCAGATTTGACAGAGTATCACGAAGGAGGTGTTGAAGATGAGGTTGCAGCAGCACAGTGGAGTATTCCAGCAACTAGTTCAGACACTAAGGAGATCAAAGATATACTGGACAGTCGTGTTGGTAGAAGCACAAGGAACAGGATATATGAAGAATATCTGGTCAAGTGGAAAGGATGACCTGTTGAAGATTCATCATGGCTGACAAAGGAGGAGGTTAGCCATCTTGGTTGTCCTCTGCACACCTGAGTCATGACAGGGTCACTTCTCAAATTACCCGGGGTGTTTGATGCAGGAGCATCTTGGGTGTAAGAGCAATCTTGCATCACCCAAAAATATTTCTATATTTGAATTCAATAAGGGCTATCCTGTGCATAGTTGCTATTTATGGAAAGTTACTATTTTTGATAATTTTTGTTTGTGCTTAGAATGATCTAATTTCTTTCTTGGAGGTTCATTTTGGTCATATAAGTCTACCAGTAAAGTTTCATTTCCAGATCAAGTGTATGTTGGAAGATATTGAAGATTTTCGGTATTGGCAGTAGGGTACAGAAACTTTGGACTCAGTTTTGAAGGCTTTAGAGGCCTCGGATGAGGTCAAAAATTTAGGTGATGGGCGCTTGCATGGATCAAGCCTGTAGAGTGCTTCGTGGCATTTTTGAAATGGGGTTATAATAGCCGATCGGGTCAACTGGTGATGACTTATGGTCTTCAGAAGTTGGGCCACCCGAAATGGCAGAAAATAGTTTTCTTCAAAATTTTTGTTCGGGTTTCAAAGGTTATTTTGAGCCGACTATGATGTAATAAAATGTAAAATAAAATAATTCTAAGTTTGGTCAGCCTTATTGGCTAAAATTCTGGAACCTTCCCAGGCGGTGGAAAAATTGCCTATATAAGGAAGGCTGTATTATTGTCTTAGGCAGTTTAGAATAGTTCTAGGTAGTAGATCTGGGTAATAGTTCGAGGCTTTGTCTTATAGAATATTGTAAGGGAATGCCTATGTGGCTTTGCATATTGTAATTCTGAAAGTTTGTAATTCCACATTTGTGGAGATAATAAGAAGCCAATTTTCTGTTCTTGCATATTGTTGTTGTTTCTCTATTTTTGTTATGTGTTTGTGGTATTAAGGGGAGCACCCTTCATCAAGTGGTATCAGAGCAGGAGTTCCTGAGTGTGTAAATAGATCACTGACTGTGAGGTAGTTTGCACCAGGACCGTGGCTAGGGTTTCAGCACGCATCACAAAAATGCCTCCACGAAGGGAACGTGGTATAAGAGCTGGTGTTGTAACACCTGAGGTTAGAGAGCTACAGAGACAAGTGCGAGCATTGCAAGAAGAGATTCACAGAGGAATGAATCTTAATGTCAGAGATGAAAGTGGGGATGAAGCCGAAGAAGAATATCAAGAAGGAGAAGCTGAAATTGTGAACCAGGAGGAAGAAAGACTTTTTTGGGCGATTTCTAAGATTGGGAAAAGACCTAAGATTGAGGTTCTTACATTTTTTGGAAATCTTAACCCAGAGGAATTGATAGACCGGATCAATGAATGTGAGGATTATTTTGAGTATGAAGATGTTGAGCATCCTGATAGGGTCAAATTTGTGAAGGCCAGACTAAAAGGTCATGCGAAGATCTAGTGGCAAGAAATTCAATTGGAGCGAAATAGAAGAGGGAAAGATAAAATCACAAGATGGGATCAGATGGTGGATAAATTGAAGTGATAGTTCATTCCTGTTGATTATGAGCTTGACCTACTAAAGAAAATGCAAAGTTTGAAGCAAGCAGGAAGATCTGTTCAGGAGTATACAGAGGAGTTCTATCGACTCCTCATCAGAACAAGCCATGCAGAAGCTGATAAGGAGAAAGTTGCCCGATACCTTAATGGGTTAAGGCTAAACATTCAGGAGGAGTTGAATTTGGTTTGAATGAACAGTATTGAGGAGGCATACCAGTTTGCCCTAAAAGTAGAGGAAAAGCTGAATAAGAAATTTGAGAGCAGACAAAATGGAAGAGGTCATGGTGGAAGATCTGGCAGATGGTCATATGGTGGCCAAAATGAAGATCTAAAAAAAAAGGATGAGGCCAGTAGTAGTCAGAATCAGAGAGGAAATAATTCCAATCATTTTCAGGATCAGAGTAATAGAGATCAGAGAGGAAGAGGAAGAGGACAAGGATCTGGAAGAGGAGGCTTTCGTGGAACATGTTTTCATTGTGGAGAAGAAGGTCATAGGGCATTTGAATGTCCTCAGTGCCAAGGCAGAACAGACAGGAGAAATGAAGGCCAGGCCAGAGTTGCACATGTAGATAAAGATGTCAGATCATCAAATTTTGAAGATGCTGAAAGAGGAGAAACGCTGATTAACAGAAGAGTCCTGTTGAGTGGTGAGAATGAACCTGAGCAAAGGAGGAGCCTGTTTCGCACCAGGTGCAAGTGTGAAGGTAAATGTTGTGATGTGATCATTGATAGTGGAAGCACTAAAAATTTGGTGTCAGAAGAGATGGTGACAAAGTTGAAGCTCAAGAGACAGAAACACCCACATCCATATGGGATTGCCTGGGTACAGGATGACCACAGGATGAGGTATTGTGTGATATCATATCTATGGATGCATGTCAAATGTGTTTGGGTAGACCATGGCAGTTTGACAGATGTGATGTACATGATGGTCGTGCGAATACCTATTCCCTGACAAAGGATGGAGTGCAACATAAGCTAAAACCATTGAAGGAGACTAAAGAAAAGGTATGTGGTAATGCAAGGATAACTTTTGTTGATGGAAAAAATTTTCTAGATGGTATGAGGCATGAGCATGTATGTTTTGCTTTAATTTTAAAAGCTGGTAAAGAGGAAGTAGAAGATGTTCCTGTAGAAGTTGCAAATTTGTTGAATGAGTTTTAGGATATTGTATCCGATAACGTGCCTGATGAATTACCACCAGTCAGAAAGATCAGTCATCAGATGGACTTGATCCCAGGAGTGAGTTTGCCGAATAAGGCAGCACACAGAATGACACCTGCAGAAAGTGAGGAGTTGAATAGACAAGTACATGAACTATTACAGAAAGGATTGATCTGTGAGAGTCTGAGTCCCTGTGCTATACCAGTGGTATTAGCACCAAAGAAGAATGGAGAGTGGAGGATGTGTATAGATTCTAGGGCAATAAACAAGATCACAATCAAGTACAGGTTTCCATTACCACGAATGGATGATATTATGGACTATTTGAGTGGAGCTGTGTATTTCTCAAAGATAGATCTGAAGAGTGGATATCATCAGATTCAGATCAGAGAAGGAGATGAATGGAAGACTGCCTTCAAGACAAAGGAAGGACTATATGAGTGGTTAGTCATGCATTTTGGGCTAACCAATGCACCAAGCACTTTCATGCGGCTCATGAACGAGGTTCTGAAAGAATTTCTGGGTAAGTTTGTCATTGTTTACCTAGATGATATTTTGATTTTTAGCAAGACATTGGAGGAACATATGATGCATATTCGTATGGTGTTTGAGAAGTTGAGATATGAGAAATTGTTGATTAACTTGAAGAAGTGCAGTTTTGTGAAGAAAGAGTTAGTGTATTTGGGATTTGTAGTCTCAGCAGAAGGTCTAAAAATGGACCCAGAGAAGGTACAAGCTATCCTAGAATGGCCTACTCCAAGGAGTGCTACTGAGGTAAGATCTTTTTATGGTCTAGCTAGCTTTTGTAGAAAGTTTATCAGAAATTTTAGCAGTATTTGTGGTCCCTTGACTGAGACAATGAGAGGGGATAGAAAAGAGTTTAAGTGGACTAAAGGGGCAGAAAAGAGTTTTCAATTGTTGAAACAAAAAGTTATAGAACAACCTGTTTTAGCACTTCTAGATTTTAATAAGGTGTTTCAAGTAGATTGTGATGCTAGTGGTACTGCAATAGGAGCTGTTATGAGCCAAGAAGGTAAACCTATTACTTATTTCAGTGAGAAGTTAAATGATGCCAAGAGGAAGTATTCTATTTATGATCAAGAATTTTATGCTATAGTTCAGACATTAAAGAAGTGGAGACATTATCTACTTCCTAAGGAGTTTGTTTTGTATATTGATCATCAAGCTTTGCAATATTTGAATATTCAAGAAAAGTTGAATCAGAGGTATTTGAAATGGGTTGAGTTTTTGCAGAGTTATACATTTGTTTTGAAACACAGGAGTGAAAAGTCTAATAGGGTTGCGGATGCTCTTAGCAGAAGGTAACTATTGCTGATAGAGATGTAGATTGAGGTGGTTGGGTTTAAGAAACTCAAGAATTTATATCTAGAGGATCCTGATTTTGGTGAAGCTTGAAAAGCTTGTACAGAACCTATTACTGTAGACAGGATGAAATGGCTGGATTTTATCATCCAAGATGATATGCTATTCAAAGGGAGTCAGTTGTGCATTCCATGAAGCTCTATGAGGGAGAATCTCATCAAGGAGAAGCATAGCGGAGGATTGGCTAGACATTTTGGTCATGATAAAACCCTTGCTTTGGTTAGTGAAAATTATTATTGGCCACAATTGCAACAAGATGTCAAGAATTTTGTACAGAGTTGTAGAGTATGTCAGATGCTGAAAGGAGTGAAGTAGAATACAGGGTTGTATCAACCATTACCTGTACCAGAGAAGCTTTGGGAGGATATCAGTATGGACTTTGTTCTTGGTTTACCGAGGACACAGTGGGGACGTGATTCAATTTTTGTGGTGGTTGATAGATTTTTGAAGATGGCACATTTCATTCCCTGCAAGAAGACTAATGATGCTGTTCATGTAGCAGAATTATTTTTCAGAGAAGTGGTGAGACTACATGGCTTGCCAAAGACCATAGTTTCAGATCGAGATAATAAGTTTGTTGGATATTTTTGGAGGACATTGTGGAAGAAGTTGAAGATAGATTTGAAGTTCATCTCATCACATCATCCACAGACTGATGGACAGACAGAGGTGGTGAATAGAAGTTTGGGAAATCTGCTGAGATGCTTGGTTGGAGATAAGCCAACAGGATGAGATTTGATTTTACCACAGACAGAATTTGCATATAATAATTCTATCAATAGGAGCACTGGTAAATCACCATTCCAGATTGTATATGGAAGTAGTCCAAGAAATACATCTGAATTGAGAAAGATAGATAAAGGAGAAATAAGTAGTGCTGAAGCTGAGGATTTTGCAGAACACTTGAAGACATCCATGAGGAGGTGAGGAAGCATATTACCAAGATGAATGCACAGTATAAGGCTAAGACAGATGAGAAAATGAGGTATAAGGAATTTTAGGTTGGTGATGAAGTCATGGTTCATTTGCGGAAGGAGCGGTTTCCAATTGGTACATATAACAAGCTGAAAATGAAGAAGTTTGGGCCATGTAAGATACTGAAGAAGCATGATTCAGGAAATGCATATGAGGTAGAATTGTCTAGTGAGCTGAATATTTCACCAGTGTTTAACATTTCAAATTTGACAGAGTATCATGAAGGAGGTGTTGAAGATGAGGTTGCAGCAGCACAGTGGAGTATTCTAGCACTAGTTCAGACACTAAGGAGATCAAAGATATACTGGACAGTCGTGTTGGCAGAAGCGCAAGGAACAGGACATATGAAGAATATCTGGTCAAGTGGAAAGGATGACCTGTTGAAGATTCATCATGGCTAACAAAGGAGGAGGTTAGCCATCTTGGTTTTCCTCTGCACACCTGAGCCGTGACAGGGTCACTTCTCAAATTACCCTGGGTGTCTGATGCAGGAGCGTCCTGGGTGTAAGAGCAATCTTGCATCACCCAAAAATATTTATGTTTTTGAATTCAATAAGGGCTATCCTGTGCAGAGCTGCTATTTATGGAAAGTTACTATTTTTGGTAATTTTCATCTATGCTCAGAATGATCTAATTTCTTTCTTGGAGGTTCATTTTGGTCATATAAGTCTGCCAGTAAAGTTTCATTTCCAGATCAAGTGTATGTTGGAAGATATTGAAGATTTTCGGTATTGGGAGCAGGGTACAGAAACTTTGGACTCAGTTTTGAAGGCTTTAGATGCCCCGAATGAGGTCAAAAATTTGGGTGACGGGCGCTTGCGTAGGTCAAGCCTGTAGAGCACTTCGTGGCATTTTTGAAATGGGGTTATAATAGCCGATCGGGTCAACTGGTGATGACTTATGGTCTTCGGAAGTTGGGCCACCCGAAATGGTGGAAAATAATTTTTTTCAAAATTTCTATGCGGGTTTCAAAGGTTATCTTGAGCCGACTATGATGTAATAAAATGTAAAATAAAATAATTCTAAGTTTGGTCGGCCTTATTGGCTAAAATTCTGGAACCTTCCCAGGCGGTGGAAAAATTGCCTATATAAGGAAGGCTGTATTATTGTCTTAGGCAGTTCAGAATAGTTCTGGGTAGTAGATCTGGGTAATAGTTCGAGGCTTTGTCCTACAGAATATTGTAAGGGAATGCCCATGTGGCTTTGCATATTGTAATTCTGAAAGTTTGTAATTCCACATTTGTGGAGATAATAAGAAGCCAATTTTCTGTTCTTGCATATTGTTGTTGTTTCTCTATTTCTGTTATGTGTTTGTGGTATTAAGGGGAGCACCCTTCATCAAAACTAAAACTAAAATTGAATTTGTGTTCCTTTGAAGCATGCTGAGCTTTTCCTTTTCTTATTTGTTTGTTTGCTTTATCATTTCCCCTTGAGTGAATCTAAGACATCTTTCTTGACTGAGAAACACGAAGATTGGGGGCATGATCTTTTTTTTCTGCTTTCTACTTGCTAGTTTAGTTCTAATGATCCAAAGAATCTATCTAAGAGGGGTGTCCATTTGTAAGAGCCTCCATCTCATATTGGATGGCCATGTGTACCTTGACTCCTTTTATATGGATGCTTTGGTGAGGTTGGTTCTTCTCCTTGTCTTTTTTGAGTAACTTCTTTCTGCTACAAGTAAAATCGCAAATGCTTGTCTTGTTAAGTGAATGTAAGGGTCACTGCGGGAAATCTTTAGCAAAAGAAGGAACTCTCATGTGTCTGGTGTGTTTGTTCACAAGAAACATTCAGGTCATTCTAGCAATTGTGCTTTGATGCTTATGTTAACTTGCTAAATCAAAAGGAATAGGTGGTCAGGTCATTATGGCTTCTTGTGCCTTAATGCTTACATCTCATTCTGACAAATCTAAGACTTATGTCATATTCATATTCTCATGATTGCAACATCAATGAGGGTTGTATGGAATCTTGCAAATGTCTTGTGCCTAAATGAACTCTATGATGAGAAAACGGTGAGTCCAACAACCAAGTCCTAGGAATTGCATCCACTCATTCTAGGCTTGCATTTAGCTTAGGCTTGCATCTTTCATGCTAAGCCTATATTTGAGATGATATCTTGGTGCTCTCTTGATTACTTTCTTTTGGATCTATTCATTGATGGTTCTCCTCTTTCATCTTGGATTATTCTTGGCTGCACAAGTGTCCAGTCCTCGCTCTCAATCTTTGAAATATCCTTTTTGGTTAGTACCTATCATATATTGCGACAATCTTGTATGAGATGATTAGTACCATATACATTATATATCCATTATATTTTCATTTCATTGCATTTACATTTATAAAATCATTTTCATCCATACATTTTCATCTACATATACATGTGCGTCCACTATAAGAATAACTCAAATCATACATTACACATATGCATACATTCTATCCATCTATCACTACATTTCACATTACATTACCATAAAAATAAAACATGTGCATATTCATATCACAATAGAAACATGTGCATATTCATATCATAAGAGAAACATGTGCATTTCATACATATCTATCCATGCATCTAAGCATCTAAGAAGCATCTCATAAAACATCAATATCAAAGCAATATATCAACAAGTAGAATGATATCAAAATCGCGATCTTATATATATATCTCGATCCAATGTCATGTACAAAAGAGAAGGGTGCTACTTGAGCATAGTATCAAAATGGGCTACACTATACAAGTATAATAGGCTAACTGTATCCCTTGCCACCTAGAGGAGGTGGTGGTGGTGGTCCCTGTGCTTGTGCCTGCTATGGTGGTCTCTGAGGAGGGGGCATCGGTCTTAGTGGGGGTGCCTATGGAGGTATCAGTGGAGGTGCCTGTGGAGCTCCAGCATACTTAGAAAATGGCAGCACCTGCTCTATTAAATCTAGAATGACTTCATAGTAAGCTGCATAATAATAAGCTTCCTGAGCAGCCTCATATCTCATCTCAATCCTTGACCATGCTAGCTCTTCCCATAGCTACCTAATCTCAGCATCTCTATCTAGTACGCAGGTCTCCTCTCTAATGACTCAGGTATGGTAGTCATCTTTCTCCCACTGGACTTGCCTCACTCTCTCATGGCTCTTCCTAAGAGCCTCCTTCAGCTGTGGTTCCTATGTGCCTATCAAAATATATGACATATCAATGTCATCATCTAGAGGGGTCTTCTATGATGAATCTCCTATCTGCTACCTAGTGGACCTCTGCTGGGCCCCACTACTCCTAGCTCTTGCATCTGAGCCCATGGTCCTAGCAGGGATGCTAGTCTATCCAAATCTAGGCCTCATCACTCTTTGCTACTGTCCATATGGCCCTTGCTATCTCTACTACTGCTGTGCAAGCTACTGAACTGGTACCTGTTGGACCGGTGCCTGTTGCTGCTACATAGGCTATTGCTACAATCCTATACTAACATGATTAGTGAATCTAGGATGTGGTCATGTTAACAAATGGTCTCTGTATGTAGGTATCACCCCTGCATTGGTGACGTCAACCATGAAATCCCATTGTGTAGCTGGTATGCATGCCTCTATCGTACATCGCCCCGGATCAAGTCTTGCATGCCACCCATTCTTCTCCTCATTGGTGAAGCAGACATATGGGAAATACTCCTAAGAGATATCCCATTGTCTCCCGAATTGATGCATAACATGTGTGACAAGAAAGTGCTTAATGATAGCAACACTACATCCAATCAGTGGACGCGAGACAAACATATGAGAAAGCTCTCGACGAGCATCATCCCAGGGCTTAGTGGCAACCCAAGGTCTCTAGACAATAGCTACCATGTCATCTAGCTATCCTCACCACTACTCCATCTTACCCAGCAAAGATTGAGTCATCAGACCTATGTACCTATATATGTAAGGCTCCAACGCTTGATGTGTATCATGGAATATAGGCCTGCAAACAAGGAGATGCTCCCAGGCCCAGATCTGCAAGACAAAGACACCTTCTGCCATCATCCTCATATTTCGATACACAATCTCATGCATCTCATGGTACATGTGGGTGAGGATGCACTCCCCCCATCTGAATCTAACGACTGGCCTCTCCAGCATCCTCTGCAACATCATCCCCCATACGCACTCTAAACCATGATGACCTTGATCTGGAACAAGGTAGAAACTCAGGAACATAGAGAGAACAAAAACTAATGGATGAGCACCACTATGCCTACTAATCAAATCCTCCCAAGAGATGGCCCGACCCATCACTAGATCATCTTAAAAGATAGTCCTCAATGCTACTGTACCCTACCTCGACTGTGTATCATACTCTACTCGAGTACCCTAGATAGGTATCTGCAAGATCCTATATATATACTCGAGAGTCACAGTCATTTCTCCCATTGGAAAATGGAACGTGTTTGTCTCCAAATGGAAATTCTCTACTAGTGCACTAAGAAGACCATGATTTACCCTAATGTCAGGTAGATCACGCAAGTATCCTAGACTAAGTCCCTCAATGTGAGCACTCTCTGCATCCATCAATCTCTGAAATAATGTAGTGATCACTGGATGATGTGACCTGAAGGTGACATTGGGGAAGTCAACCTGCAAAGCAAGCAATGACATTGATTAGTATCTTAGTATGATGGTTTTCAAAACAACAACAACAAATACAACAAGACATCTATCCTAGACATAACTTTACGATGCTCTACTTGGCTGATTTTATGCGAATTCAAATTTTTTTGGCAAAGACATTCCAACACTACAACAACTTTCAGCTTGCACAAGCTTCCAGACAGACACCATGTGAAGGTACCCTAATTGATGCAAGGAAACCACTTCCTCATGCAAAAGGCGATCTAGGCTGGCACGAGGAAACTACTTCCTTGCGCGATATTGGAAAAACATGTCCTAAACTAACCTAGATCTACCCTAATTAACCTAGAAAGTAGTACAAATTGAAATGCAAGGAGGTTTATCGACTACTTACAAGTGCATCATACTCCGATGGCCGGGCATGTCATCAAGAGTGCTTAAATTGATGCATATGTAGTGGAAGACCCTCCATTTCTCTCTAAGAGCTCAAAATCAGCAAGAAGACGAAGTGAATAATGAATTGAAAATGACCCCTCCGGGCCTTATATAGCTTTTGACCTAATTTTCAAAGTGCTCCGTTTTGTGCAAAAATTGCACCCTTGGCTAAATCGACTACTCTGAATCCATTTTCAAGATTGAAATCAAAATTTGACATCTCTAGATAGCTTGAAATCACATTTTAAATTCTAAGGACCCTTTGGGATCGGACGCTTGTGCAGTCAGCCTTCTGGTGTCATTTTCCTTCCATATCCTCATCTCTGTATCATTTTCTTGGGATCTTCAATGTTTTCATCAAGTCAACTCTAGTCAAATTTGGTCAACCATGGTCAAACTTGGTCAGAAGGACCTCCAGATCACTCCAAATTACTTTTGCAGCTTCTCAAATTTAGGCTGATTACTTCTACTCTATAACCTCTCATTTTCAATCATCCTTCTGATATGTCATCTTTCAATTTCACTCCCAAGGGGGAAGGATGATTTCATCATTTGAATCTTGTCGAACCAGTCTCTTATCAGTCTGATCTAAATCAAAGTCCTCATCGCTTGAGGCATCTCATCACTAGGGGCATCTTTGTGCCTCACATCTTTCTGTTTGGTCATCTATCTTTTAGGTATTTGAGCAATCTAACTCAGATTCAATCTTCATTCTAGAGATAGCTCTCAAAATCTCTTTTAAAACATTATCTGGGAAATCTAACCTGGGTCTCAGAGGGCTAAGCTATGTATTGGGGCAATCTAACCCTGATTTTGGAGACAGTACTAAGTCTACATCTAAATCTCATTCTAGGCATTGGGGCAATCTAACCTTAATTCTTGTCTTTTCTCAAGACCATTGTCTTCACAATCTAACTTGGACTTTAGAAAATCATGCTTTGATCTATTCGGCATCTTTGCATCCTAACCTAGACCTCTAAAAATTCTTGTCATCTGTCACATCAGACTATTCTTTGAATCAACGCACTATTCACACATCAATTCAAAGAGGGGCAAATGTAATACCCCAAAATTGGCACCTAATAAATTCAATCAATTTTGGTGCATTTTCATCAATTTTAGATCATCAAAGTCCTAGTTTACTAGGTAATTTTCTCTTTCCTACCTGACTTAATTCGACTTGATGTCAATTGCAAAAACCCTAAATTGCATTAATCAAATACTATAATTAATTCCTAAGTCTTCAACTTTATTAGCTAAATAAACCCTATGATAAATTAATTTAATTCTAAAGTCCTAAGTGCTTTAAATTAAATTAAATCCACCCCATTTGGCTAATATACATAAAAGGAATTACTAAATTACTTGGTTATTCAAATGGATTATCATACTTGCATTTAATAAATCAAATATTCAAAGAGTCACCCATGTGGCAATAATTTCTTTAATTAAGTAATTCTCTAATATTTGTCTCTTTCTCCTCCATTGGAAATGAAGAGTCCACCGTTTCGAATCAAGAAACTCTTCGTTCCTCTTCCAAGCTTGCCTATATCTTGAACCTCATTCTTCATTCGAAAGAGAGCAATTTTGAGAGCACATAAACTATAGCGAAATTCTATCTCACTTTTATTCATATCTTTCAAGCTTTTATTGCATTATTAGATTAATCTTCATTTAGTGTAATTGCATTTCATAATAGATTAACTTTGCTTATTTTCTCTTAGCTTAGTTTACATCTTTATTTCAAGTTCTTTAGAGTAAATCTGCATTTTATTCTAGATTATAAACTGCATCTTCATTCTTAGATTAATCTCATTTTTATTTATCATTCTAGTTTTCAAATCCTCCATATTAACTCGGTCTAATGGTTGTTGGCTCTCCAATATGAGAGTAATTAAACACCTTGATTAATTAGGAGGTAACAAGTTGCTTCACCATGAATTTCAAATTGAGTAATCCATACTCATTCTCATAACTCAATTGTGTGAGTAATGACTATGTTACGTGTGTAGTTGGATTAGAGGTCCATGTTTAACCACATACAGATTCACCCTCAGGAAAATTCTTTTCCAAAAGAGCAAAACCAAAAAAGAGGCAATCCAGACCTAAGGATGCATACATGCTTAAGGGATCAAACTTACATATTGTTTACAATCCAATAAGAGATCAAAAGAGAATATAATCTTTAGGATCTTGTAGTGACCCATAAAGGGATTTAATAAAGAAAAGTTGTTTGTAAAAGTGAGTGTGTGTAAAAAGTGAGTAGAGCGTATTCCCCCATGTTAAAGCTATTGCAAGAACCTTAACGGGAGAAATGACTTTAACAAAGTGTACATGCATCCACTAGGTATGTTTCCACTATGAAATTCCCCCAAGAAAAGACAAATCAAGGGATTTAAGCACATAGCATAAAGAGAAGCATGAAAGAGATCTACTAACTCTGAGGTCAATATGATCATACGATAATCTATGAAATATTATGTCAAATGAAATGTCATCATTCCCCAAAGTAGAAATACAAAACAATGGAGGAAAAACACATAAGAATTATGAAGAATAGTGTTTTTGGGCTAGCATCATGGAGCCCAAAAAGATTCATTGCTACCATGTTGCACATCCCAAGAGAACTACACAAAGGAACATTTACAGACAATAGAACATGTACAAAACAACATGTAACAACATAAAGAAGAAGCAAAGATAAAAATAGAATAATGATACAACATTTGTGATTCCTTTATCACCTTGCTCCAACATAGAAATGATGTTTATTTAAAGAAATCTAAACAAACATATAGCAACCACAACACAAGGGAAGCACAACACAACATGAAAGCACACAAAAAATACCATGCTAGAGAGGCTAATCAAATGAATGATTGTAGAATGCTCTTGAATGCAATATGAAGGTGTGTATGCATGTGTGATTGAATTTAAATGCTTGTGGATGTATCAAATGAAGAGGGAAGACCTCTATTTATACCCATTTCATCTCTAAAATTAAAAATGACCAACTAGAAGGCAGGAAGAAATTTAAATTTTTTAAAGGGCATGTGATCCCAAAGAGGGTGACCTAGAAGGTCAGGGTCAAAATTAGGCCTAGACCTGAAGGTCAAGGCCAAAATTTGGCCTAGACCTAAAGGGCAAGGCCTTCTAGAATTGCCTCCGGGTCTTGGAAAGTGGGAAAAAAAAGTGGGGAAAGGGACAAAAGAGGGCTTGAACCAACATATAAGCATATGCACATCCATGAATGTATATGAGGAATTTAAATTGAGTCCAAATAATTGACTAAGGAGGGCTAAACATGTCCTAGTTTGGTGTTTCCATTTTAAGATGACACATTTAGCCCCCACTTTAGCGAGAGTATGGGCTCAACAAAAACTCTTGGTAAAGTAAAGACAAAGGCATAATATGATCTCATCATGAAAAAGGAGACAAATAATCCATCAAGCCCCTAGCAGACTTGAGTCCTTATTAACTCTAAAATCATAACAAGAGTGATATCACTAACACAAACAAAAAAGAAAAGAAGTGTGATTAACTTGTCTAATAAGAATTGTGCATCCTACTATGAACCACACAAAGAGATAGAGCTGCTAAAAAATATGGCATTGAATAGTCTAACAAGTGTGTGTGCATTCTATTCAACCCATTGAGGATTCACCCTCAGGAAAATTCTTTTCCAAAAGAGAAAAACCAAAAAAGAGGCAATCCAGACCTAAGGATGCATACATGCTTAAGTGATCAAACTTACAAATTGTTTGCAATCCAATAAGAGATCAAAAGAGAATATAATCTTTAGGATCTTGTAGTGATCCATAAAGGGATTCAATAAAGAATTTTTTTTTTGTAAAAGTGAGTGTGTGTAAAAAGTGAGTAGAGCGTATTCCCCCATGTTAAAGCTATTGCAAGAACCTTAATGGGAGAAATGACTTTAACAGAGCGTACATGCATCCACTAGGTATGTTTCCACTATGAAATTCCCCCAAGAAAAGACAAATCAAGGGATTTAAGCACATAACATAAAGAGAAGCATGAAAGAGATCTACTAACTCTGAGGTCAGTATGATCATAAGATAATATATGAAATATTATATCAAATGAATTTTCATTATTCCCCAAAGTAGAAATATAAAACAATGGAGGAAAAACACATAAGAATTGTGAAGAAGAGTCTTTTTGGGCTAGCATCATGGAGACCAAAAAGATTCGGTGCTACCATGTCACACATCCCAAGAGAGCTACACAAAGGAACATTTAAAAACAATAGAACATGTACAAAACAATATGTAACAACATAAAGAAGAAGTAAAGATAAAAATAGAATAATGATACAACATCTGTGATTCCTTTATCACCTTGCGCCGACATAGAAACAAGGTTTATTTAAAGAAATCTAATAAAAAATATAGCGACCACAACATAGGGGAAGCATAACACAACATGAAAGCACACAAAGAATACCATGCTAGAGAGGCTAATCAAATGCATCCCCCCCCACCCAAAATCTCAATATATATCATATAGGAAAGGTGGGAAAATCACAAGAGGAGCAACATCCAAGACAATAGGAACAATAGCCAGTTTCAAACAAGGACCATTTTCAAGGTCACTATGTTTGAGACTAGGAATAATTGACAACTATTTTGAAAGCATGTTAGATAAATCATGAGAAATATCAATAGTTTCATATTCATCATTATCACTATAATTTAAAGCATTATTAATATCAATAGGATCTTCAAGTGTATCTTCCTCATCAAGATTAATCACAATAGAATCCAAAATAAAAATAGAATCATCATTTTTATCCATTTTAACATTATTAGGACCGTTAAATTCCTCCAAAGGCTCAAGCATGGGCTGGTAAAAGGAAGGTGAGATGGTTTTGGAAGCATGTTCATGTCCCTTGGCTTTATCTTTAAATTTCTTTTGATGATCACGGGCATGTCGATTACATTTTTTCTAACTAGAGATAGGTTGTAGAACAAGATCAATCAAGATAGGGTCATTTTCTCCTTGTGAAGGGGGAACAAAAGTAACCACACTAGGTTGAGAGATATGAGTAGGAGGTTTCTTAATGGAATTTGAAGAGTCAGACAAAGGAGGTATAGGTGGTTTAGGAAAAAGACCACAAGTAAGGTCAAGCTTAGGTATACTTAACTCAATGATATTTCTCTATTTATAGGCTTGATAGGATCAAAAAAGGTAATAAGGACAAGCTAGAGATGTTGTAGGTAATGAAGGCCAAAATAAGCCAAGGGAAGAACAATACCTAAGCCTAGAAGGGTGATAGAGACTATAGTTAATTATCTTAATCTTGCCATCATGAGGAAATTTAATGCATTTGTGAATAGAAGAAGAAATAGCTTGCATGGAAGACAACCAAGGGAAACAAAGCTTCACTTGAAATTTATCGAAAGTAGGGATGACAATAAAATTATTATCCACCAATTTACCACAAACCTCAACAGGCAAGAATATGGAACCATGATGTCTATAAAGGAATCCATTACATGTCTAAATCTAAGCATTTGTTGTATCATAGAAATCACATTGTAAATGTTTATGAAAGAGATTCTCTTCAATGATAACATTCACCATAGATGTAGGATCAACAAGACAACCATATGAAGGATTCCTAACAACCCTAGAGGCAATGTAAAGTGGACCATCAAGAGCCTTAATGGTTTACGAATGGTCAAATGTAATAATAGGCTCTCTAATACATTTAGGTATAGGTTTAGGTGGAGGTTGAGATTTAGGCAAAGGTTCATGCTCTGCATGATTAACAACATAGCTATTTTCTTCTTTCGACATTTCATCATAGGAAATCTGCATAGAAGATGAAGAAGGTTGGGAAATAGTGTTAGTAGAATGTAAAGGTAAAGGATTGGTATAAATTTTAATATTTTAGTTAGGAGGTGCTACATATTTGTTTCCACTACTATCATCAACATCAATAGATAAAGATTTGGAATAAATCAAATCTTGTATAGTATCCTTCAAGGAATAACACCTCTCGGTATCATGGCCAGACTAGCGATGGTATTGACAAAAGGATTTGGAATCAAAGGACTTGGAATCCATCATAGTAGGATGAATGGGTTTAATAGGAAGAATTTTAATGATATTATCATTTAAAACCTTTTCCATCATAGTTTTTAAAGACTCAAAAAGAGGAGTATACTTATGATTGAAGTAGAAAACAAAGGAAGAAGAAGCGACACCTTTGGATGTAACAACTACTTGTTCATCTACCGTATTCAATGCATTGTTAATATTGACATAGTTATTTGGTTTATGATATATATTCTAATTAGATCTAACATCACTCTTATCAATAGGTATGAGAAACATTGGAGTGGTGCTCTCAAATCACTTGTAATTGATAGTGGTGAAGCATTGCACATAGTTGGGAAAAAGAGGTAAATTTAGTAAGTAGAATCTTACCTCTAATTTATTTTTGTGAATTATCAATAAGAATGTGTTGTATATCAATATCATGCACAAGATAAGAAATATGAGCATATAAATTCTTAAATCTACCAATGAAATTAGTAACTTTTTCTTTCACTCCTTGTTTACAATGCATCAAATCAGTCAAAGACACTTGCAGACTAATATTGTTTTGAAATTTTTGTATGAAGGCATTAGTAAGCTTTTGGAAAGAATCAATAGAATAAGGAGGCAAGGGATAATACCACTGTAAAGCATTGTCATGAAAGGTCCTAGAAAACAACTTAGCCATAATCATATGGTCATGGGCATAGTCACTTCACAAGATTTGAAAGGTCTTAAAATGAGTCACATGGTCACCCTTACCATTGTAATTGTCAAGAAGAGGCATATCAACTTGTTGATGGAAAACCATGTGGATAATGTATAAGGACAAAGGACTTCCCATATCACATGTAGGCACATTAAACTTAGATTGAGTCAAGGAATGAAGTTATTATTGTAAGAACAAAACTATTTGAACAAGACTAATGATGGTGGAATCATTAGAGGAAATAGGAGGCATAGACACATTAAATACACTAGGGAAAGTGTATGAATCGATAGGGACAATATAAGTAACCAGAGGAACACTTGGAACCATGGTAGGAAGAGGATTGGAATAGGCATAAGAGACACTATGATAAGAATGCTATGAAGTAGGTAATGAAACAGGCAAAACACTCATAAGAAGAGACATAATGGAGGCATTAGGAAGCCTCACATTGATAGGATTTGAAACTTTCATAGATGTGGTCACAAGAGAAGGTGCATATGTAGGAATTCTAGACATAGGAACGAAGATAGGCAACGAAGGTTGAACACTAATAGCTAGTGGAACATAACCTAACTCTTGTGATTTTTTAGCTAAAGGATTAATGTTAGAAGTAATGAGGTGAGAGATACCACATGAAAATTTTAACACCATTCTCATCATTACAAATAAATTTATTGATAGATTTAATAGCGAAAATAGTATCCGGGTTATGGTTTTCTTGAATAAGCCAACTTTCCATCTTTTCAAGGTCACTAGTAAGATTTTGGACTTGAATGAGAGGAAATATTAAGGCTTCATCTTCATCATGGGATGAATGTGAATATTTATTCTCCGTGGAAGGGTTAGGATCATGAGAGATCAAGTTATCATCAATATTCCTAAGTAAGAAGGAAGAATCAAGGTCAAAGGAACCCATGAGTCTACAACTTCTTCAAACCAAAATGCTATAGGTTGGGCTTAAGGTAATGGAGCTCATACATAGGAAATACACTCTAAAGGGATATCACACAAAGGGTTTTCAAATACCAAGGGGAGATCTAACCACTACAAACTATGAACTATGCATCTAAATCCAACTATAAAATGAAATGCAAAGAAGACACAATGAATACACAAAGAACACAATATAATATATCTATGAAACAAAGAAGGTAAGACACACAAAGGTAATATAAAACCCAATAAAAAGATACAAATCATGAAAGCGTTGGGTTCACCAAAATGTATAGGGAGAAAAATGAGATGAGGATACGAAGTGTAACACACCCCACTTTTTTGTGGCTAACTATACCTTGGAAGGGCCAAAAAGGAATATAAATTCTAAGCCAAGAACCCAAGGTTTTGGATCCAAGGATATTAGCACTACCAAAGTGATGTAGGAGCACCAATGCAAACAAATATCCAAAGATCCAAGAGCTAGGAAATAAGATGCAAATTCCTTTAAGCCTAGGGTTTGGAAATTAACTAAGAAAGAAGGAAAGATGCTAAATCTAATTAAATATGAAAAATATGAAAGGTAAATAAATAAAGTAAATAATTTAAATTAAAAAATCACCTTTAGAAGAAAATTACTATTCAAACATGTATTTTTGCACTCAGAACTTCTCATAACAATGAATAGGATTAGATCTAGACCTGAAACTAAGAGGCGAACAAAAACCTAGAAATCCTTCTACTCTAGGACTAGGTCAATTTTTTAGGTCTATGTCAACTTGGGGTTGTCCTAAACCTATAACTAGGTCAAAATTTGGCCTATAACTTCTATGCTAAACTTTTTGTCTCCAGATCTATGATCGTATCATGTTCTGGAACTCCCAAAAAGCAGATCTAAAACTCCTAAAAACTAGATCCTGCAATAAAATTGGTTTTGTTTTATTTTTGAGGTGCTTGCCTTGGTCAATCCCCAGCTGAGGAATCAACCTTAAATAAATATGAAATTATGTATGTTAAAAGTAAAGAAAATGTATGAATTGACCTTACTTTTGTAGAAACCCTTGAGGAGGATTCAGATCCATATTCCACAAGAATGAAGAAGTGCTCCAATGTAATTAAATCTTGTAGAAGAGTAGGATGTCTCAATCAAATTAAATAGATCCACCTCACCAAGTTAATAGATCAATGGATGTAGATGTGCTCATCTTCTCAAATCAAGTATGCAAGAAGGAAGAATGAAGAATTCCTTGATTGCCAACTCCACTATTGTCAAGGAAGGAAGATAGATCTTGAAAGGTGGATGAAAGAACATGAAATAATGATGAAAATTACTCCAATAAAATCCTTGAAATATCCTTGAAATTTCCTAGAATGCAAGAGATCTCCTATGGTTGAAGTCTTGAAGTTTTGCAAAAGGATCTCCTTGACTGCTCTAAAAATGCTTATGAATGCATGTAGAATGCACTTGAATATAATATGGAGGATTGTATGCATATTTCATTGAATGTATGATATTTTGGATGTATCAAATGAAGAGGGAAGGATTTTATTTATACCCATTTCAGCTCTGAAATAAAAAAGGGCTGACCAAAAGGTGGGAAGAAATTTGAAATTCTAAAAGGGCCCAGGATCCCAAAGAGGGTGACCCAGAAGGATAGGGCTAAAATTTGGCCTAGACCTAAGGGTTAGGGTTGAAATTTTCCCGAGACCTAAAGGTTTCTAGAATTGTCTTCGAGTCTCGAAAAGCAGGAAAAAGAAGTAGGAAAAGGGATAGAACATGGCCCAAACTAGCATAGAAGCATATGCACATCCATGGATATATACAAGGAATTTTAATTGAGTCAAAAAAATCCACTAAGGAGGTCCAAACATGTCATAACATGGGTGCTTCCATTTTAAGATGATACAAAAGATATAAGAGAGAGAGAGAGATTTTTGCTTTTATGTGAAAGACTATTATAACAAGCCTTAATATTGTAATGAGCACTTTGAATCAATGAAATGTATCAATCATTCTTGTAGAAATTTGTTTTTCAAGGATTCATTTATTTTCATGAATGTTTTTCATGCATTTCATGACTTCATCAATTGCATTTCAATTTCTCTAATGCAAATTATGCTTTAAGATTCTCTGTATATGGTTGTCATTACATGTTTCCTGCTTTATTTCTCATGCTTAAACAGTTATTTGTGTATTTTTTATTGTTAATTTATCTAATCCAAAGGGTTTCTTTGCTATCATTTTAGGACTTAGCATGTGCATTTTAAAGTGTTCCAAAAACTTTGGTAGACTTGTTGGATCTCAAAAAATTTGATAAAATTTGGAGGTCCATACTGATAAAACCCTGAAAAACTGCCTCCTAAACTCCATACCTAACAAGTAATTTCTACATATTATCCACTTATAAATAGGTCTATACATTTATTTTCATCCTCTTAGAGTCAAACTTGATATGTTGTTGGATTACTATGCCCTTATGTTCCCAAAACAATGTTATAGTGCATCTTGTAGATCCCTCCGAGTAAGTCATTCTCATTAGTAGATATTTAAATGTCTAAGATATTCCTCACCAAATTGATTATTCCACATGATTATATGCATAATAAGGTACTCCTTTATCCATTTAAAATCTCTATGAGTACCACTATAACATTTAAAATGTTTCATAAACTTACACTATTTGTTGGGGACAAATTGTGGTTTGACGAATTGACATTTTTTTTTCAATCAAGGCAGTTGATGAGATGAAAAATACATGTATAAAGAGATGAAATGGGATGAAACATTAGATTATTTTCAATTCAAAGCTAAAAGAGTAAGGAAGGAAACTATGTGATAAGAACAATCAAAATTCAAAAAGTGAAGGTTTCAGAGATGTTGGGATTTCAACTTGCTGTGAAGATTATGTCAACAAAGGATTAAAATAATATAAATTTAAAAATATAAAATAGAACCAGTTCAAAAAATATGATTTCCAAGTTCCAATTAATATATTATCTTTTCACAAGGTGTTTTGAGTTTTCGACCAATCCCAAATTTGAAAGATAGGTAGTAATTTTTTAATTAGTTGATTAATTTTTTTAAAAGGGTTTTTAATAGGGTGGTGTTTTTTTACCCTAAAGGGGTGTAAAAACCATTCACACACACACACACACACACACACACACACACACACACATCTATGTGTTTGTGTGTGTGTGTGTGTGTATGGTGTAAAATGTTAAGAGAGAAAGTATTCAGATTGTAATCAAATATGATCATACAAACATAATGCAATATATTTTTATCATAAGTTGATAGAATATTCCAGTTCTTTTCTTTTCAATCGAGTTGTGGATGAAGTCTTTAAGTTGATCAGTTCCCTTTTGATTTATGTTTCAAGAAAATAGAAGCTATCTTGATTCTTTGTGTAGAGAAGATTAATTTCATTACATTGTAGTCTAATTATCAAAATTTGTATGTGAAGTTGTTATTCATACTTATTTTATCTTATTGGTCTTTTCAAGAAAGAGTAAAATTCAATAAGACTGGTTGTGGTGTGATCTAATAATTGAAGACATTGAAGGTCAGATAAGTGGTAGGGTCATCCAAGTGGTGGTCCTAAAAATTGTGTCACAAGGGTTATAAATTAAGTTCAAGGAGAAGAGTGACTCTGCAGCCTAATAGAAATAAGGCACTGGTCTATCAATATAATTATATATCAATATTTCAGTCAAAATAATAACATTAAAAGTTAATTAAGGAACAACAATAATGTGATCAGATACAAATAAATTAGATGATTTAAACCAAAATTAAAAAATCAAGTAGTTGAAGATAATAAGAAATAGTTGTGAAATACACAATTGGATCTATCTCAAGACATTAATGCCATCTTAAGAGATCATATAATAGTCAGAATATAAATAAAGTGCAATATTCTATAAAAAGAGCCAATTTGGAGAGCCAGCTGGTGAGAAGGTTTACTCACCTATGTCTTACAAAGTTTGAAGAGTAGGGGAGTCTAACCATAATTTAGTTGATCTCATTAGTTGGTCAGATCACTTGGAAGATTTGAGCATTGAGTTAAGCGTACTCATAGAATTTTCCAATCTATTGATTTGGGAACCAACAAGACCGCCTTAGTAGGATTATATTTTCTTCTCCTTTCCCCTCAACATAAAATAAAGAGCCAACTTCTAAAATCCTAGAGGTCATTTGGTGAAAACACGTAAGGTCCTACACTTACTGAACTTACCATAAGGTCATTGCACCTAAGAGAAGTTTTAGGTTTTAATAGAAAGAAAAGTATCCAAAGGGATATAAAAAAGGAGAATCTGTCTTAGAATACATTGTATAATGTATGTGGAATGAGAATTTAATGTAAATATGAACCCAAGGAAAGAATTATCTACTTAGAAATTTGCATAAGAGATTGCCTTGAATTATTATGTGTGTGTACAAAATGTGAAACAAGGAGCAGATTATATGCCCCCATGTTAAAGCTATAGCAAATTTTTGAACAAGAGAAATGGATTTAACAAATCATACATTTACCCACAAGAGACATTTCCAATATGATATGCCCCCAAGAAATGAAAAAACTAAGGGAAATGAAACACATTATAAAGAGAGTGTTGAACAAACTTTGGTTGTTGAGAGGGGGTGAATAAAAAAACCAAAATCTCACTTGAGAAATCAACTAGATTAAATATTCACCACACAAAACATCAAGAAAATAATGAACTAAAACAACAACACCTGAACACCAAGATTTTATATGTGAAAAATCCAAACTAGGAAAAACCATGGCGAATAGTTTCCTACAAAGATAGTTTAATGATGTATATATTATGATTATAAATATAGAAGGGGATCACTACTCTAGACTTGCAACCAGAGGGTCACTACCAATACAACAATGAATATAAATAGGAGCTCACTTCTCTGTATGTACAAATAGAGGCTCATTACCAAAGTAGAAAGATACTAGAAATAAATTGTGTACCTAAGAATCACTATCTTGGGGACAAGGTGCATATAACTCTTCTCAATAGATAAAGATAAATTGTCCTCATAATGGTATTGATATGCACAACTCTATCTCACTTTAGCAACACATTGTTACTATGTTTTCTTCTCTGCCACTATCACACAATAGTAGCCTCATAAAGCAAACTCTTCTCTTCTAAAACTCTACATATATATCTTCACTAATTCACCAAATGCACTTTCTCTCTTCCAATCTCTTACATTTTTCTAAAGCATAAACTGTACTTATTTACAAGATAGATCATTGGAGTTTACAAGGTTGACCATGATAGAAGTATATTACAATGAAGCTATAAGTTGACCATGGAAACACAAAAATATAATATGGTCCACTACCAGAAGAATACAGACCAAAACATAGAATGCACCCAATAAAATACGAGATAAATATTAAATACATAGGCCACACATAATACAAACCCATTTTGATAAGAGATTTCTATAGCACTTGAATACATACTTGTCTTCCACTCTTTTGTATCACTTGAATACATACTTATCTCCCACTATTCTATAGGTTTAGAATTACTAACATGATCAACAAAATACCTTACTACTTTTTATTGTATAGGTTTAGAAGTACTAACATGATCAAAATACAACCTTACTACTTTCTAGACCAACATCCTACTTCAAATATACTTGAACATGTCACAACAAATAATTTTAGAAACAAGTATAAGAGAAAAGACCTCCTATACCTCTAGACCACATTTTTTGATATCATTGACAACAGACAACCAAACATATATTTCCAACGATCCCCCCCTTTTTCATCCATGGTAAACAACCACTAAATATATTTTACTAAGATATAAATCACTATCAACTCTCCCTTACTGAAATAACCAAAACATTCCTCATCATTCTCCCCCTTTTTCCATTAAGGACAATAGCCAAAAACATACTTACTATTTCACAACTGAAATAATAGACACCAACATCATTCTACAAAAAGAATAAGTAAAAAAACTCTGCCTAGATAGATGCACCATAATGATGCATTAAGATAGAATTAGGGGCAACATTCCCACCCAAGCTTCTCCTATAAAAACAAAAAAAAATCTTGATCATATGATGAAACACATCTCTAACTGTCTTCAGTCCTTCATACTAATTTATTATAGTAAGAATCTTTTCAACTATTAGATCATCTTTATCAACAACTTGTACATCAATAATTATAGTTTCCTCCTATTTTATAACACTTCTTTGTTCTTCCTTTTTGTTATCATTTGAATCAATCACCAAAGAAAAGAAGCACTTTTCACACATCCATCTAACACTCTCATCTTAATTACCTAAGGATAAAGATGTAGATCCCTATAGTTTTGTTGTGTATTAGTGTCTTACACTTAGTAATTATCTAGGCGATGTTGGTTGGTTATCACTGCGACCGAGTCATCATGTATAGGCCGAGTCATATAATGTATATTTATCGAGTAGTAGTCATTGCCGAGTAAACTTACGGTCACTGAGTACTTTTGTATTAGCTGAGTAAGTTTTTGTCAAGTCATGTAAAGAAGATAATGCTGAGCGCTAGTGTATAAGGAACAATGAATTCTAAGTGCAAGAGATATCGATTGTCGAGCAAGCCAGAATTGACATATGTGTTTGTTAAGACACAATCACCGAGGTAAAATGTTTTGGCCAACATTCATATTTTGTTTACCGTTTGTTGAGGAAATCATGGAGATGATTATGCTTCTATTTTTTAATCATTAATCCCTATGCAACACTTGGAGCTAATCAGAATTAAGGAAAGGTTAAGCAGAAAAATGAGTTAATCTAGATCGTAGATCTCAAATCTTGGATGAACTCAGTTGTCTATATAAGAGAAGATCTGAACTCTAATGTGTGCGTGGATGTGAAAGAGAAGAGGGAATATCTTCAGACCAGTGAAGTATTCTAATAGAGTCTAGTGACTGAGTGAAATAGAGTAAAGCAGTGAGGGACATAACATAGATAAACTTGATAGATAAGATCAAATCAATACTGGAAGGAGAAGATTTGTAATCAGCATACAGTGCAGACCGAAGGATCAGGTATTGAGACATTCTAACAAGTGTATCAGGGTAAATCTCTTAACATAGTGGTTTTAACAGACCTTATGTAATCTCTTAACCAAGTGCTTACTTAGTTGTAAGTTTTAAATCCTTTTGCAAGGTAGATTGTATAAGTCTTAAAGCTTTTAACAAGGTAGTCCCCTCATAGGGTAGATCATATTTTGTGATCAAATTTGTAGCCCTAACATGCAAACTTTATACTGCAATAGTGAAGATTTGTGGGTGTCATCCCCACCCTAGTTTTACCTTTCAAGGGTTTCTAGGTAACCAAATTACTTTGTTATGAGTACTTTCATGAATGCTGTTTAGTTTATTAGTTTCTTTACATTGATGAAGTTTGTGATAAAGCTATGCAAGTTTTCTGTAATGTAAAATGGATTAATAGGTGATATCTGATTCACCCCCCCTCTCAGTATCACATTTTCTAATAGATTTTCAACAATTGGTATCAAAGATCTAGGGTTTCTTTAAGAAAGTCTAACCACTTGAAGAAAATATCTTGAGATGGAAGCTTATAAGTTGGGAAAAATTATAGAGAATCAAAAGATTGATGTTTAGCTTGCATTACAACAACTGGAAGCAGCTAGAGGAGAACTAAAAAAATCCTTAAGTAGAAGAAGAGAAATTTCTATTTAGCAAAATGAACCACAATATCAAGAAGAAGATACTACTGGACTATTTGATAATGGGAAATCTACAGAAAGTGACAAATCCATAAAAGAGCTACTAGAGAAAAATAACATACTAAATGAGGAAATCAAAAATCTAAAGAGAGAACAAGAAATTCAATCTGTCAAACTCTGTGAAGTAGTTGAATAGAAAAAGAAAGCTGAAGATGACAAGACAATGGAAGAAGAAGAAAAAAGACAAATATCAATGAGACTTGATGAAAGGACAAGTGACATGCAAAGGTTGACTAATAATAAACTAGACATGGTAAATCAACTGCTATTGGTTAATCAAGAATTGGGCAGGAAAGATGTGGAAATCACCAATCTGAGATCAAAAAATAATCAACTAAGGAATGAATTGAGATCTGAAAAGGAAACAAATGAAAGGATTAACAAACCTAATGAAGTTGCAAGGTACTTTGAAGAACTGCTAAGGTCACCTAGAAGATCTGGTGATAGATCTGGACTTGGACTAAGTGAGCAATCATCTTCCACTGGGGAAGGAGAATCATCAAAAAGTGGAGAGAAAAAGAATGATAAACCAAAGAACAACAAGCCTACATGCCATCACTATGGAAAGCCAAGACATATAGCTAACGTCTAAAGAAGAAAACATGGTAAGTCTAATCCTAAACCTAAATTTAATGGACAATGTTTTAACTGTAAGAAATTTGGACATCAGGCACAAGAATGCAGGTCTAAGGTCAACAATCCACCTAACTCACTAGAATTTCAAGGACACTATTTCAACTATCAAAAGTATGGACATAGAGAATTTGAATGTAGATCTAAACCTAAATGGTCATCAAATGAATAGACTAAGTCACCTATGAAGGTAACTCATACAACTAGGATTATAACAATTGGTATAGTTGTCATTACTGTGGAAAATATGGGCACATTGGAGCAAAATGTTTGAAGACTCATTTCAGAGGGAAATCTAAAAGTTGGATGAATGGAAGTATGGTATGCTACAAATGTAAAAAGATAGGTCATCTAAAGAAAGACTATAGATCACCCATATCAAGAAATGATCAAAGAAAGAATGAAGACATCATTGAGAAAATGAGAAATCAAATGAACAAAACATGGAAGAAGAAAGAAGAAGGAAGCACTAGTGAAGCCAGTGCACCTAAGGTCACCCAATCCAATGGATCAGGTGATCACACTGCTTCGAACTAAGTAAAGTAGGTATGTATGGAACTGAGTCTTACAAAGTTTTATCTTATATCAGTTCATAACATATATTGAGAAAAAGTCCATATCTGCATAGATAGAGATGCATTAGAACATATTTGAGCATAGTAGAACAATTCATTTTTGATGCCGAGCATCAATGTTTTAAGTCAGAAGTGACCAAGTTATCAATGTATGCCGAGCACCTGTGATAGTTGAGATGTGATGTACACTGAGCTATATCTAAATGGTTGTGTTGACCGAGCTTGTGATTAGCCGAGCTAAACATAAGAGTGTCGAGACAACTATAATCCACCTAAAATGTGTACAAAACATTTATAAAGCCCTAATACGACCATTTGAAGTCTATAAAGAAAAATGTTACCATTCATTTCATTTCACCAGTGAATTGAGAATTTCTTTAAGCTATTCAAGAGCGTGTAACCTATTTTTTTAGAGCTTAAGGGTGATTTATAATTCTTTTCAACGTGCCGTTGGAAAATCATCTATTGAACACTTGAGAAAAGCTACCATACCGAGAAAAATATTTTTGAGAATTTTTAGTTGAGAGAAAAATGGCATCATCTTTGTCTATTGTAATGAAGAAATAAGGAAAGGATGTTTTCAATGTCCAATTGGTAAGGAATGAAGTGTGTAAGTTGCAGAAGTTTCAGGCCGTTCCAGAGAGCACAATCAAGGGAGATCTCAATGGTGCTTTGTCATCAGTTCCAAATTTTTTTTTGATGGTAAACGACATTAGGTTGTGTTACAAGTTCAAAATTGGAGAGATAGGAGATTATGAAATCAGGGAAGCATATGATAAATTATGTAGCAATGAGGTGTTAAAGCCAGAACACTAGAAGGTTTTTGAACAAGGGTTAGTTCATGCCCTATATTGTCCACAAAACATTAAAGTGGACTAGATTAAAATTGTACTAAGTAGAGTACATGACATGCAATTGTGGCTAGAGGATGGACCAGTTCAGATAACAAAAGACATGATTCACCAGGTAACTGGATACCCTAAAATATCTGGTAAGAGGACAATGAAATGTTTAAGCAAGTAGGAGATTCAGGAGAACAATCAGGTAGTCTGGAATAAGTGTGGAATGACAATATCCACTATCACTAATCCATAGATTGAGTTTGTAGTGAGAGTAATAGCTCACAAATTTTATCACTCAAGTCGATTGGACAATGTCCTATGTATGGAAGTGGACTAGGCCTGGAAAATAATCAAGAAAGGTCATACCTATGACCTTGCCGAGCTCCAACTGACTCAACTTGCCAAGAACCTTACTTCTATCTAGAAAGCAAAGAATTCTATGTGTAAGTTCGGTTCCCTACTCCCCTGTCTATTCTTTTACATTTAGAAATGTTTTCCTACTATTGGAGGAGTAATTTGGGATAAGAAAAGGCCAATCAAAGTACAAATTAATGAGTTTGTAAGTCAGATAGGAGAGAATTGTGAGGGAGTAATGGAAAAATACTTTGTAGAATTCAAGAAGAAAATGAGGAAGAGAAGTAGGATTCCTATGTCTTTAGTTCAGAAGTACAACCAGGATATCTATTTCTTAGTAGATACTAACTTTACATATGCACAAGCTATTTTACCGAGGTTATCATGGCTAATGCCATTACCTTATGAGGTTAATATTGATGAGACCACAATAGCAATCACAACCCTGTTAGCTGAGGAAATTGATTAGAAGGCTCTCTACTTTGGAACATATGAGGAGGCTAAGTCTAAAATAACCATGGGATTGAAGTCAGCTACCATGGAGAGAAAGAGGAAAAAGATAGTAAAGAACCTAGTGAAAATGATAGGAGAAAGAGAGGTAGATGCACCTCTTGAATTGACACAAGGACTAGGAGAAGATAAAGAAAGTGAATCCAGTGAAAGTGAAGAAGAGGAGAAATTAGTGGAGAAGAAAGGAAAGAAGGCAATAATTACCAAGCCTATAAGAAAGAAAGTGCAAAAACCTAAGGCTATTTCATCACCTATTCTTATGCCAAGAACAAGGGTAGTCTCTACAGCCATAGCTGCCGAGCCACAAAAGAAAACCCTTGTATCAGGGAAAAGCAAAGTTGTTTAGCCTAGGGTAGTGCCAAGCCAGTTAAAGAAGAAGCCTAGGAGGAAATTGATTTTGGAGAAAGATGATGAGGAAAGCGAGAGTGATGAGGAGGTAAAGAAGAATAAGTTACAAGTACATAGTAAAATACCAAGTGTGGATGAAGAATGCCACACCATCAAGAACTCTGCTGGACTTGAAGGTTTGAAACAAATAAGATTTGAGAGCATGAGCATAGGAGATAAGGAGAAAATTGAAGAAGCTATACTTGAGATGCTATGTAATTTCAAGATGCTACCAATACAAATGGGGAATTTGATCCCTAATGAGCTATATGAGAGAGTTGCATAGAAATAGGAATTTTCCCTAATGACCGAGAAGCAGATAAGGGAGAGCACATTAGCTCAAGTTGCTTCAGACCTACCCCCTGCTAGTCTTCAGGAAGTTATAGAACAATATAGGAAAAAATTTGATCATAAGTAAATAGCTTAGTCTATCCTTCAACACAAGGTTGAGGATGTTGTTTAGGAAAGTCTGAGGACTTGGAATTTTTGGTCTATTAATTGATAAAAGTGCACCGCAGGAAGCTAGCACATCTAAAGTTGCTAAGCTAGATAATAAAGAAGATGCAAATGATCCACAAATTCAAGAGAATGAAGATCCTAAGGAAGAAACATGTCAAGAGTTACCTGAGGTAACTGTTGTTGACATCACCAAGGATACACTAGTGAAAAATTAGGTATTGACTGAGGAGGACATACAAGCTGAGGCAACACAAGCTACATCTTTGTCAGGTAGCAACCCTGTGCTACTACAAGTAGTAGATTATCTGAATATTGATGCTACTTCAACTGTTAACATCACTCTTGCTAATCCTCCAATTGTTACAGTTGACATGCTAGCCGATATTAGCACTACCGAGGAAAAGGATCAGTTGTCAACAACACCACCATGTACATCTGCTGAGGAGTCACCGAAGGAAAAAGTAGATCAATCTACACTAGTGATAGTAAATCCTCATCTGGAGGATAAGGGAAAAGATATTGACATCCAAGAGCCTAAGGAGGAAGAGGCAATAAAATCTCTTGCACAGATGCTGAGTGGGAGTACATCGAAGAAGAAGGTACTGAAAAAGAAAGGAAAAATTTCTACACCTGAGGTAACAATCGATGAAGTTATTGTGATTCTGAAATGGGACACAAATAACTTATCCTATGAAAAGATATAGATATTTCAAGATCTATTGAAGAGGAAAAGCAAGCAAGAAGAACTAAGAAGGGAACATCAACAAAATCAAGTTTTGCATGAGATAAAAGGTATATTTATCAATACTTTTAACATGGATGATGTTAATGATTCTAATCCCATACTAGAACAACTTGTCCACATAGTCAAGAAAGTGACAAATGAAGAGAGCAAAGAAAATGATAAGTTGTTGCAGTGGTCAGGAAGAAAATTTGAGAAAAAGGTACTCAATAAGGTCTCTACCAAGATAGAAGTGAAGCAGGTAGCACTTTCTACTGAAATAACTAAATCAGAAGGAGTTGTACTCACTGCATAATCTTTGTACACGAAACTATGAAATGTAGAAGAATTTACAAAGGATAACTAGGCACTGGTAGATAAACTACATCAATAAATTAAGTCTACTGGTCAATCATTGGGTTTGGATGCTAGTTCCAGTTCCAAACATTATACCAAGCTTCTACATACTCAAGGGAGGATAGCCGAGTTAATGGCTAATGATGGTAAGATAAGGGCTCATCTACTCTCTATGCAAATAATGCTGAAACCTCACTTGGAGGCCATTCAAAGAGAGTTAGCCGAGGCTAAGGAACTAATACAGAAAGATCCTCATCTTTCTACTGCCGAGAGCCTATTCAACCTAGCTACCGAGCTAAAAGTGCAATTAGAGGTCCTAAAAGTTGCAACATCTGGTTGGGAATCTGCATTGCATATGGTTATGATGCTTCATAAACCATTTTTGGAAAAATATTGCACGATCCCTGCTAATGAAGAAATCACAAGTGCCAAAAACAAGGGGGAAACAAGTAAATGACATATCATGGCACACAGGGAGGTACCAGAATCAATAGAATCAAATGGTAGAAGCTAAAGTATAATGGTATGATATACTCAGTTTTTCATATGTATATATCTTAGGGGGAGTAATCTTTTAATACTAAGTACTCTATGTAAATGTATTGTAAATGTCATGACAAAGTTTTTTTGCAACTAATGTCAAAGGGGGAGATTGTAGATCCCTATAGTTTTGTTGTCTATTAGTGTCTTGCACTTAGTCATTAACTAGGCAATGTTGGTCGGTTATCACTGTGATCATGTCATCATGTATAGGCCGAGTCATATAATGTATATTTACTGAGCAACAGTCACTGCCGAGTAAACTTATAGTCACCAAGTACTTTTGTATTAGCTGAGTCATGTAAAGAAGACAATGTCGAGCACCAGTGTATAAGGAACAGTGAGTGCCGAGTCCAAGAGATATCGATTGCCAAGCAAGCTAGAATTGACATATGTGTTTGTTAATACACAATCATCAAGGTAAAATGTTTTGGCTGACATTCATATTTTGTTTAGCGTTTGTTGAGGAAAACATGGAGATGATTACACTTCTATTTTGTAATCATTAATCCCTATGCAACACTTAGAGCCAATCAGAATTAAGGAAAGGTTAAGTGACAAAATGAGTTAATCTGGATCGTAGATCTCAAATCTTGGATGAACTCAGTTGTCTATATCAGAGAAGATCTGAACCCTAATGTGTGTGTGTGGATGCAAAAGAGAAGAGGGAATATCTTTAGACCAGTGAAGTATTTTGATAGATTCCAGTGACCGAGTGAAATAGAGTAAAGAAGTGAGGGACAAAACAAAGATAAACTTGATAGATAAGATCAAATCAATACTGGAAGGAGAAGATCTGTAATCAGCATACAGTGCAGACCGAAGGATCAGGTATTGAGACATTCTAACAAGTATATCAGGGTAAATCTCTTAATAGAGTGGTTTTAACAGACCTTATGTAATCTCTTAACCGAGTGCTTACTTAGTTATAAGTTTTAAATCCTTTTGCATGGTAGATTGTATAAGTCTTTTAGCTCTTAACAAGGCAGACCCCTCACAGGGTAGATCATATTTTGTGATCAAATTTGTAGCCCTAACAAGAAAAATTTATACTATAGTAGTGAAGATTTGTGGGTGTCATCCCCACCCCCGTTTTACATTTCAAGGGTTTCTTAGTAACCAAATTACTATGTTATGAGTACTTTCATGAATGATGTTTAGTTTATTAGTTTCTTTACATTGATGAAGTTTGTGATAATGCTATGCAAGTTTTCTGTAATGTAAAATGGATTAATAGGTGATATCTGATTCACCCACCCTCTTAGCATCACATTTCCCAATAGATTTCCAACAAAAGAATGTATAAACATCTTTCTCATACTTTTACCCTTATCTTTGTTTTTCCCTTACTAGCAGCAATAAACAATTATGCCACAACTTCAATTCTTACAACACTAGTATCCTTTAGAGTTTCAATAATGTTTGTACATTATTTCCCATTAATTTCATAGGACAACACAGATTCCCAAATAATTTTAGACTCTACCTCTTCTATGTAGAAGAAATCAACATACAAGACAACATCATCCTTAAACCAATTCCATAAACTCATCATATCCTTCAATTTATCAAATAAACTTCTACAATCAACAATATTATTATTCAAAATATTCAAATGCATAACATTTCTCCAATCCATATTTGAACACAACTTAGTATGATTGATCTCTAATACAACCAAATAAATAATACACTATTTACTAAACCATACAATCACCTTTCTAGACCAGAAACCATAAATATTTCCTTGAAAAATTATTTACGCTTTATTGTCATTCTTAGAAGATACTCAATATCTAGCCTTGAGGAGGGGAACAAAATCATATGAATACTCCCCCTCAAACCCTACAATTCAATTCTTTTAAGAGAGGGGGAATAACATTTTTAATGGATGCTAGACCATCATTAAAAGTTCCTTCTATATTCGTCATCAAATATGTCTTGTTCCTTTCTTTTGAGTTTTCTGCAATCATCAAACAATCATCCTATTTATCCATGTTTTTGAAAACTCTTGCAATATGTCCTATCATGTTACAGTTATAGAAAAATAAACCATCCTTTTAACTTGTGTAATTTCATCATTTTTGACATTGATATTTATACTGCATTGAACATTTCTGTGTCCATATCCATTGCAACCATAATAGTATCAATTGAAGTTCTTAACATTTTTATTCACATTCACTCTATCGAAGTTCTTAAAATTAACTCTATTTCTACACTAAACTTCCTTATGCCGTAAGTTATTATAATGATAGCATCTTCCATTATAAACATAACTCCTTTTCATACTTCTACATTCATTATCTGTGTGCCCTACTTTATTGCAAAAAAATAGACTCAATTAAAAGATGAGTACCTAGAATTAATAGGAGGAGGTATTTGATATATCAAACCCATTTTTGTCCTTTTCTTACATTTGATATACTAAATTATTTTTTCCACCTACTTTTGGTCTATCATATCTTTCTTGTCTTCTTCCAAGTTTGGTTTACCAAAACCCATTCAACTTCCACCAGATTTTTTGATTTGTCCTTTCTCTCCTCACTATTCTTTAGTAATGTAGAATCAAATTTGTCTTGTTTGATTTCCATCTCAACTTCATCTCCCTATATTCCATAGCATCAAGTTAGAAAACATAGATTCTCACATTTATCTTCGATGCAATAGATATTCCCAACAGTCTTAAAACCTTTGGCAACGCTTTTACCAGTCTATTTTTTTTATAACATAGTCATCACTTTCGAACATAACTTCATAACCTTTCTTACACATCTGACTAACATTTAAAAAATTATGTTCCAAACCCTCAACATAATAAACATCATCAATTCTATACATACCATAAATTGAAATGGTTCCAACACCTTTGATTTGTGCACTTCGTTCTACTACAAATTTGATTGCCCCACCATCATATTCTTCAAACTTGAAAAATCTTCTCTTATCTTTTGTTATATGATTTGAACATCTGAAATCTATAATCCATGCACTTGCAAAAACTTTAACATGAAATGAAATCTCGTCTTTCTTCTATGAAATATGTGAAAACAAATATTCCTCAATTATTTCATTAGTACCTTCTTCTTCAGATAAGTATTCTTTCATGGAACATAAAATCCATTTACCATTTCCTTTGAAATTTATTCTCTTTTTGAAATCAATCTTCTTTTCATTTCCTTTTTTTAAATGTATATAGGGTGAAAAGATAAGCAATAACATAGATAGGTAAAATCACTTCTCCCATTCACAAATTACACATTTTGGAAAGAAGTTACCCCAATAGGTTCAAGAGGAGACTAAAATAATAAGTGGGACAATGATCCTTCACTCAAATATATTGTTGATAAAATTAGAATAAGGAAATGTAGTAATGTAAATTATTAACTAGAAAAGTTATTGAAAAAACTAGTAAAAACATATTGTAATAGATAGATAGTGAGTGAAAATTTACAAAAACTGAAACCATGAGTTAGATTTTACTTGTGTCTAAAACATGAGCTCAAAATGGAAAGGACATGATGACAATGGTGATGTATTCCAAGGACATGATGACAATGGTGATGTTATTATGGGGTTTTCTTCTAAATTTTTCATAGATTGTCTTACTGTTCCTAATTTTCCCATATTATGTCCAAAGATTCTGCAACCTATTCCTACACATAGAAAAATGGCTAATTGTTAATATGATTTAGAACAATAGAGAGGGGGGGTGAATCAGTTGTTCTTAGGTCCTGATGTATAAAATAACTTCAAAAACTTTTCCTTAAATCAGATCAAGCAACCAAAACAAACTTGGTCATCATTGATTCAATAATAGAAACACATAACACTACAGTCCACTACCCAACTATAACTAACTTGTAAAACACAAAAATGTTCAAACCAAAACATTCACATAAGTATTGACACTGCGATTTATAGTGGAAACCCAATATGGGAAAAACCACTTTGTAACATGCTACTATTATTTTCACTCTTCTGAAGTGAACTCGGTTAAATGCAAAACCTATCAAAGGTTACAATACACACTGTCAGGTGTGACCCGATTAAAGGATTTCAATCACCCTATTAAAAGTGATCCTTGTTATAGGACTTACATACACTCCATTAGAATGCAACCTTGTTCAAAGGATTTAACATATGACTGTTAGGTCAACCTCTGTTAAAAGGATTTTGACTGTTACAATGGTTAGAAAGTAGCAGTAGTATTGATCTAAAAAACATACAACTCACTTTGCAAATATCAAATCCAATTCCATACATAAATGCTGGTTTACTGACTTTGAAACTTTTCCATTTCCATCTTTGATCTTCTCAAAAATTTTCTTCAAGCAATCACCACACTCCTCCTTTAGCCTTTTCACTTATACAGTCAATAAAAATTACTGTTCTTCCAGCATCTCCTTCACCCATGCATTCTCATACCTACTGTTTAGGTTCCCTTAATACTTTTCTCTGTTAGGTTAACTTATCTTTTGCCACTTAATTTCCTTCGTAGATCTTAGGGTTAGGTCAGATTCATTGAATCTACCCACTTCATGTTCTTCATCTCCTCTTCTAGAATCATCTCCAATCTCATAAAGATTTACAATAAAATGTTTTACAAAGCATTAAATGCTTCCATACAATCAATAAACAAAGTCAACATGTTTTACATAATCCAAGAATTCAACAATGTCAGCTCCAAGTCTGAATTCTCTTCAAATATAAAAATGTTGATGCTCGGTCAATACTGTGATCATCCACTTAGTCTTCATGTAAAATGCTCGGTCACTACTAAAACTATTTCCTCGGCATATACTGTCTTTGTCAGCAATTAACTGATACTCAGTCGATACTAGATTTTTTCTCGGCATACATTAACTCGGTCGACACTAACATAACTCAGCTTAAACATGATTTCTTCATTTTTTCTTGGTTAAGCCTTTTTGTCCTCAATCTTACTAAGATAAACAATACATTGTCCCATCATTGTACAACATAGTTAAGTACACTTTGCAGTATCAAGATAACTCAACCTTTCCCTAGGTGCTATTGTTACCATCCTTTCTTTCCCTTCTCACAATAGATATAGTACTTTCCTAAGTAGCAATAGTCTTACTAGTTAAGGTTTGACATCAATGACAATACAATAATTACTTCAATTACAGTTTCCAACAATCTCCCTCTTTGGCATTGATGGAAACACCATATGATATCACCTGAATAACACATGGATTACCAACCAATCCAAAAACTTATCTGTCCATCAGAGAAAATTTATAATATCCTGAGCTTCATTCTGATTCAAAATCTGTAAATCTCACTTCTGTGACCGTCAGAAGTATTTGGATCTTCCTCTATCCTAATCTTTCATTTCTGTTCATCATCCCTACTCTTTAGCTCATGTGTTATAATATCATTTTAGTTCAATCTCCCTCTTTGACAAAAATGCCAAAGCAATAACTAAAACTTACATCCAACAGATGTAGATATATTTGTGTAGCTCAATGTTTCTCCCTCTATCAACTTGCTTATGATTGATTTGTTGTCTTTGCTTCTTCTTCACAGCTCTAGGACAGTCCTAAAGTGTGACAATCTTCTGCATCAATTTGTCAATTTTTCTGCTGTAGCATATTTGATGTAGTGCTCCTAGCTTGACTAGGCAGCCTCAGTTAGAGGAAGGACCCCTAATTGACTTCTCAAGTACTCATGAGCTTCTTTAGGTAAAGCTTTAGTGAATATGTCTGCCAATTGTTCTTTTGTATTCACATATTCCATTCAGACTTCCTTGTCTTGTACCAATTCCCTCAAATAGTGATACTTGATTGCTATATGCTTGGTCTTAGTGTGCATCACTGAATTCTTACAAATATTGATGGCACTTGTGTTGTCATAGAAAATAACAATAGGTTCAATGATTTCTTCTTTCATGCCTATCAACAACTATTTTATCCATATTAAATTTGAACAGTTTACTATAGCAGCAACATACTCGGCTTCAACAGTAGATTGGAAAATGCAATTTTGTTTCTTGCTTGTCTAGGAGACTAATCTCTATCCAAGAAAGAAAGCTCCACCACTAGTGCTCTTTCTATCATCTACATTTCCTGCCCAATCAACATCAGTGTATACTCTAAGTTTAAATTTGTCATTCTTCTTATAATATAACCCATAGTCAGCAGTTCCTTTCAAGTATCTCATGATTCTTTTCACTGCCATCATGTGTGTTTCCTTAGGAATGGTAGAGAATCTTGCCACAATCCCAATAGCTAGTGCAATATCTAGTCTACTATGTACATCATACTGCAATTTTCCAATCATGGATCTGTACAAAGTCTGGTTAACTTCTGCAGCATCATCATTCTTAGATAACTTTTGTCCAGTAACCATAGGAGTTCCCACTGGTCTAGCATCTTCCATTCCAAAAGTTTTTAGTATTTCATTAACATACTTAGACTGTGTAATGAAAATTCCTTTCTTCATCTGATATACTTGTAAACCAACAAAGAATTTGATCTCACCAAACATACTCATTTCAAATTCAGTTTGCATTTCTTTTGAAAAACTTTTACACAATGCATCTTGTCCACCAAAAATAATGTCATCAACAAAAATTTTGGCCAATAGAATATCTTTTCCTTCTTCATCCTTCAAGTACAAATTTATTGTGTTATTTGTTCTTGAAAATCCAATCTGCATTAGATAGTTATGCAACCTCTCATACCATGCTCTGGGAGCTTGTTTCAATCCATACAATGCTTTGTTAAGTTTGCATACCATGTGTCTTCTGTTTGGATCAATAAAACCTTTTGGCTGTTCTATGTAGACTTCTTCTTCTAGTACACCATTTAAAAATGCAAACTTGACATCTATTTGATATACCTTGAAATCTTTATAAGTAGCATATGCAAGCAGAGTTCTTACTCCTTCCAATCTAGCTACAGGGGAAAATGTCTCCCCATAATCTATTCCTTCTTCTTGTGCATAGCCTTTGCATACTAGCCTAGCTTTGTTCCTAGTGATTTCACATTTTTCATTCAACTTGTTTCGAAACACCCACTTTGTTCCTATAACATTCTTATCTATAGGTCTCGGCACCAGAGTCCAAGTTTCATTCTTCTCAATCAGGTCAATCTCTTCATTCATTGCTTGTATCCAGTCTTCATTTTCTAATGCCTCTTTAGTGGTCTTAGGTTCAAACACACATAGTAATCATGTTGGATCTTTGGTTTTTCTTCTGGTCTAAATTCTAGTGTCTTTATCTCCAATTATCTGTTCAGGCTTGTGATGTCTTCTTACATATTTTGCCAAAATAGGTTCAGCAGTTTTCTCCTCTATTTCATCAGGTTCCTCAACAAGATTGTTAGATTTAGCCACTGAATGCTTGACAACCTCTTCTTGATACTTGACAGCATTGTCTTGTAGCATGACATGTTCTTGTTCTCTCTCGACACTATTTTCCTAATGCTTGACATTGTTTGCCTGAGACTCGACATCAGGTGCAAGTCTGTTACCTACCTCTTCTATTTACTCAATGTACACAAAAGATCTGTAATCTTTTGGTTCTTTTTTGCTGTCGGCTTCATTTCTTTTTGCATACTCATCAATTTTTACATTCACACTTTCCACAATTTTGTTAGTGTTAGAGTTCAAACACTTATAAGCTTTACTTTTTGTGGAGTAGCCTAGGAATATGCCTTCATCACTCTTGGCATCAAAATTTCCATTCCTATTGTCTTTCAAAAAGTAAAACTTGCTTCCAAAGATTCTAAAGTATTTAACACTCGGTGCATGCCCATACCATAATTCATAGGGTGTCAGATTTGTACCTTTCTTGATCTGTACCCAGTTAAGAGTGTAAACGGCTGTACTTATAACTTCTTTCCAGTATTTATGTGCCACAATCTTTTCAATAAATAATGTCCTTACACAGTCCAAAATAGATATGTTCCTTCTTTCTGCTATACCATTATGTGGAGGTGTCCTTGGTGCAGACATCTATCTTTTGATTCCTCTATCATTGCAAAATAGAATAAATTTATTTGATGTAAATTCTCCACCTTGGTTAGATCTAAGACATTTCAGGTTCCTACCTGTCTCCTTCTCAAATTTTTCCAAATACCACTTAAAAAATTGAAAAGCATCAGATTTTTCTTTTAGAAACATTACATGCATCATCCTAGTATGATCATCAACAAACAAGATAAAGTATCTAGCTCCACAGTAACTTTGTATACCCATAGGTCCACAAAGGTTAGTATGAACCAAATCTAAAATGTGTTCAGAAGTAAAGGTTTTGCTCTTGAAACTTGACTTAGTCATTTTTCCTAATTGGCATTCTTTGCACATCACATTCTCAGGTTTCTTCAATCTAGGTAGGCCTCTTACTTTCTTATTTTTACTTATCTCTACCAGATTGTCAAAGTTAACATGACATGGCCTCTTATGCCATAACCAAATGTCATCAAGTTGTGCAATCATACATATTTCTTCAGATAGGTCAAGATAGAACAAATTACCTCTAGTCTACTCACCACTTCCAATCAGTTCACTAGTAGCATCAAATATCTTAGCTTTCTTGTGATGAAATTCCACTCAGTAGCTAGTTCTATTGAGCTGAGCAACACTTAGCAAATTATAATTCAATCCTTCAACCCAATAAGCATTTTCACAAGAGATTTTATCAGTCAGTTTAATCAATCATTTTCCTCTAATAGGACATGGTGCATCATTACGAAATGTTACACTTTTACCTTTATAATGATGTAAGGTCTCAAACTTACTTTTGTCACCAATCATGTGATGTGAACAACCACTGTCTATAATCCATTTGTCATTCTTGTTCACATAGGAAATCAGTGTAGTTTTCTCATCCTCATCAGATTCATCTTTCATTGCAACATAGACTACCTCTATTTCAAAATCATTACTATCAGTGTTAGTCTCTCCTTCAGCAATGTAACAAGATTTCTTACCTTTTCCTTTGTAGTCTTTGTACCTTCAGTAGCCTTTGTCATCTCTTCTATCTTTGTGTCTGTTGTTTCTTTCTTCATCTTTATCCTTCCTATCAGGACATCTAGAAGCTATATGACTAACTTTATTACATGCAAAACATATAATAGGGAGTTTACCTTTATATTTTCCTCTTCCTCTTCTTAGTCTTCTAGCCATAAGAGCTTCTAGATCTTCAAGGTCTTCATCAATAGTGTCACTGTCACTTTCACTTTGGCTTTCACTTTCACTGGTGCATCTTTCTCTTTCTTTCTTTGGCTTATTCAGAACTAACTGTGACTTAAAAGTAGATTCAACATTTCCAATACTACCAACAGTGAAATTATCATAGTTAGATAGTTCAAAAGTAGTCAGTTTGCCAATCAAACCTTCCAAAGTAAGCACATTTCCAGAGTTACATCTAGATTCCTGAATAGCTAAGATCTTAATAACATATATAGGATGTAGGGTTCTTAGCACTTTTCCAATTATGGTCTCTTCATCAATAGTTCCATTTTCTCCTCTAATAGCATTCACAACTTCTTTTATTCTACCACAATATTGTGCAATGTTTTCATCTTCATTCATTCTCATTTCATCAAACTTACCTCTGAGACTCTCAGCTTTGGCTTTCAGCACATATAGATCACCACCATAGATCTTTGCAAGAGTGTCCCACATATCTTTAGCAGTTGTGCAGTCCTTAATATCCTCAAATTCTAAATAGCTTAGGGTAGATGCAATTTCCAACATTGCCTGATTATGTTCTTGCTTAGCTCTCATTTCCTCGGTAGTCAAAGGTGCAACAGGTGTGACATAGTCATGCTCAATATAGTATTTTGCAGAATCACCAATACTAGCCAGATGTAGCTTCATCAAGCTTTGCCATGCAAGGAAGTTTTCTTTGTTCAGCTTCGGTACCTCCTTCTTATACATCTTGATCATTTGCTTCAAGTCCCTTTAAACCTTTTTTCTTTAGACACCAATAAGCAACATAGCTCTGATACCAATTGTTAATATGATTTAGAACAACAAAGAGGGGGGGTGAATCAATTGTTCTCAGGTCCTGATGTATAAAATAACTTCAAAAACTTTTCCTTAAATCAGATCAAGCAACCAAAACAAACTTGGTCATCATTGATTCAATAATAGAAACATATAACACTACAGTCCACTACCCAGTTGTAACTAACTTGTAAAACAAAGAAATGTTCAAACCAAAACATTCACACACGTATTGACACCAAGATTTATAGTGGAAACCCAATATGGGAAAAACCACTTTGTAACATGCTACTATTATTTTCACTCTTCCGAAGTGAGCTCAGTTAAAAGACAACCCTATCAAAGGTTATAATACACACTGTCAGGTGTGACCCAGTTAAAGGATTTCAATCACCCTATTAAAAGTGAGCCTTGTTATAGGACTTACATACACTCCATTAGAATGCAACCTTGTTCAAAGGATTTAACATATGACTGTTAGGTCAACCTCTGTTAAAAGGATTTTGACTATTACAATGGTTAGAAAGTAGCGGTAGTATTGATCTGAAAAACATACAACTCACTTTGCAAATATCAGATCCAATTCCATACATAAATGCTGGTTTACCGACTTTGAAACTTTGCCATTTCCATCTCTGATCTGCTCGAAACTTTTCTTCAAGAAATCACCACACTCCTCCTTCAGCCTTTTTGCTTATACAGTCAATAAAACTTACTATTCTTCTAGCATCTCCTTCACCCATGCATTCTCATAACTACTGTTTAGGCTCCCTTAATACTTTTCTCTGTTAGGTTAACTTATCTTTTTCCGCTTAATCTCCTTCATAGATCTTAGGGTTAGGTTAGATTCATTGAATCTACCCACTTCATGTTCTTCATCTCCTCTTCTAGAATCATCTCGAATCTCATAAAGATTTACAATAAAATGTTTTACAAAGCATTAAATGCTTCCATACAATCAATAAATAAAGTCAACACGTTTTACATAATCCAAGAATTCAACAATGTTGGCTCCAAATCTAAATTCTCTTCAAATATAAAAATGTTGATGCTCGGTCAATACTGTGATCATCCACTTGGTCTTCATGTAAAACGCTCGGTCACTACTAAAATTGTTTCCTCGGCATATACTATCTTTGTTGGCAATTAACTAATACTCAGTTGATACTAGATTTTTGCTCAGCATACACTAACTCGGTCGACACTAACATAACTCAGCTTAAACATGATTTCTTCATTTTTGCTCGGTTAAGCCTTTTAGTCCTCAATATTACTAAGATAAACAATACATTGTCCCATCATTGTACAACATAGTCAAGTACACTGTGTAG
>BSBK01003318.1:2897500-2925000 GCA_027943335.1 Chamaecyparis obtusa | reverse complement strand
CAATGTGTATGCTTCATGTCTTCATACATGTATTTCATATTTTCAAATGTATGACCTTAATTTTGATATAAAATAATTTAGAGCAATGATGCTTGTTATAATACAAATAATGTTTTTATCATAGTTTAGATAAGATCATAGTCCTTGTCTATATAAGGAAATTTATGATAATAATTGCTTGAGGGCAATCAATTTTGGGAGGGGCGGTCTGTCACGAGCCATGATTAATATAATTTAAGATAGACACACATATGATTCATCTCCTATCTCTCTCTATATATAAATATATAAGTGAATAATGTTAATTAATAATATCAATTTATGATATTTTATACTAATTAATTAGTAATTTTTAAATATAACCATTAGTACTAATTAGTATTAATTAATAATAATGTTAATCAATAACTATTAATGTTAAATAATGATAACATTAATGTACTATTAATAATAATATTGACATTAAGAATCAAAATAATCGATATAGTATAAATAATCAATTTGTATCAATGTATAAATATATAACTAAAACAATTATTAATATTAATATATTAATAATAAATATGTGCTAGTAAACATCCTAATGAGCATCCTAGTAAGTGTATTAATAAATGATAATACAGATGAAAGGATGTTAGAAGAGGTCGTGACCAACCATTTGATTATTTATATTTATTGGAGTGAAAGACATGAAATCACGAAGGAAATATACGAAATAAAATAAAATAAGCAAAGGCCCCAAAAGGTGATAATACAAAGTCAATCCTCATTCTTGAGAATTACGTGAATATCCTAAGGTAAATTGGTGAATACCCATAGGTGAATAGTATTAAGGTATGCATTCAATACTTCTTTCCATAATTTTAGGTAATATAATATTTAGAAGATTAATCATTAAAAGAATAATCTTATAAAGTGAATTGCATTAAAAAATTAAAAAAATAATATATTCACTATAATATAGGAGAAAAATAAGAAAATAATATAGGAGAAAAATAAGGAAATATGTCATGTCCAAAAATTAGGGCAAAACACACACAACATTTTTTATTTATTTTTAAAACACAAAATAACAACTAGGTTACACACTAAGGTACACTCAACTTGAAAACAAAACGCATCGACCAACACATATCAACTTACAAGGGGAATCATGGCATGCGCTAGCTTGCCAACATCCCTTGTTCATCGTGCATTAGTTGGATGAAATCCTAACTAGGGTTTAACATAAAATGATATGAGAGAATTAACCCAAGTCAATAATTCAAATTAAGAAAATATAATAAGGTCAACAATTAGGTCATCAAAACCTAGGGGTTCAATTGAAGATGAACATATCAACAAATTCAATCGTAACCCTAATGGCCCCTACAAATACCAGGTAACCATTTAGGGTCATATCCAAAATTTGATTTAATGGGTCAAAAGGGAAAAAGTAATCATGAAATTAACCCTAACGCAATACTAGTGTTAACAAACTATTAATAATTAAAATATAATAATAATCGATAAATTGAAATAAAATTAATATATCCCTTGATTTAAATATATTTTATTTAATGTTCAATAAACATTATTATTATTCCAATTAAGGGATTATCATTTAAAATAAAATTGTAATTACTAAAAAAAATATTATTATTATTATTAGGGTGAAATAATTCACCTAGGTCCCTCCTAAGATTTATAAAATTATTTATTCCTCTAATAATCTAAATATTAAAAGAAAATAACATAGGTCATTAAAATAAAATAATAATCAATTAATTTCCTCAACTTAAACACAAATATTAATAAAGTTCAAATAATATTAAAATATAATAATTCAAAAATTTGAGAGCTCAAATCTCAAAATAACAATTTAATATTAAAAAGACCCATAAATAAATATCCAACATTTTAAAGTTTAAAAATAAATAAAAAATAACCATTTAATGGCCAAATATTTTAAAAGTCCAATAAAGGAATCTTGGGATTCCAAAGCTAATTTAAATAATATTCTTAAAGTCAAAATTTCAAAAAAAGGGTAAAAGTCAAAGACATTAAATATTGATAACTAGTATTTAATTTGACCAACCATAATTAAATAATGATTTCAAAATAAAATTTAAAATTGTTTTTGGCTCCATAGGCCAACCCTAACCCTAATTTCAAAATTAGGGTTTGGCCCAAAAATAAAACATGGCCAAAACCCTAATTTCTCTATTTTGGATTTGTAGGTTGGGCCATGAGCAAGGATGGAAAGAAAATGCAAAGGAGAGTATACACATAAGTATACAAGGGTGCATACACACACAAGTGTGTATATACTCCTATATATACTTATGTATATATTCATAGCATGGATCTACATCAATGGAGGATAAAAGAAATTCAGATTTCACATGGCATCTACAACATTTACAATAAGGTATAAAGAATAAAATTAGAATATTTGTTTCTCATAAAATCTAGACTATAAAAAAGTGTTTTCAAATTTATGTTTATAGTTTGCAATCCACATTCTCTGTTAAAATTTTCTAGTTTTAAACTTTGTGTGGAACATTCAGATCTTTCTCTGTTACTCCGCATAAATTCCAGCTTGATAATAATTTATTAGTTATTCATTAGCATTTCATTAATCTTTTAATACTCTGCAATACACTACAGATTTAATACTGTTCATATTTTTTTATGTCATACTAAATTTCTTTTTTTTTTTTTTTTTTTCTGCAAATGTTATTAAGATTGATGCAATGTTATTTTTTTATTATTTTTTCTATTTATTAAACTGTCCATATTTAAAAATAAATAAAAGGGTTTTCATTTTTTTAAAGTGGTAAACTGTTGGCTATCGCACGCAGTTCGACAACCGCATAACCCAAGTGGCAGTGGGGGATGAGCCCACTCGCACCACTGATGGTATACGGAGGGGTGTTGAGCCCCTTTCGCACCCACCAGTGGTGGCAGGGACTGTGCCCTCCGCTTCTCATTCGGTGGCAGGGGGCACAAGCTCTCCACCGTTCAGAATGTCTTCGGCCCAACAAAAAAAAAATGCCTAGAGAAATTTTTGTTAAATTTTTTTTATTAATTTTTTTTTTTATAAAAAGGTTTATCGGTAGTTTTAAAAGGTTTAAAGTAAAGTTTGGTTAAAATGCTTTTATGATATGAAATATATACAATATATTATATATTATATATATACTATATTATATATATTAATATGTATATATATATTTACATAGGTGCATTTTTTTTATATGGAAATGTATGTCAATATAAATTTATACATAAATATATTAATATATTTATTTAAATATTTATGTATATACATTTTCACATGTTTATATATATACAAGGAGGTAAGAATTTGAAATATAAGCATGACCATTTAATCAATATACACATTATATATGCACATGTGTGTATATATGATGTTATATATACATTTATATATGGTATCATATATGTATATATTCTCATATATATACACATGTGAATGTATCCTTATTAGGAAGTATATACATATTATGAAGAGAAATCTCTTTTTTTTTAACATAGGAAATATACAAGATTTATTTCTTTCTATTTAGCAAAATAGAGACTTTGTTCTAACTTTATATACATCTATATATATATACCTAGTATATATACATGGTTATATATACATGGTATATACATTTTTTTGAAAGTAATATATGAAATGAAGAGTGAATCTTTACTTTATGAAACAATGTCAAATGTACTACATTTCTTTTTTCTGGAAATAGTAATGAACTCAAAAGGAGTATTTGCATACAAAGAACAATGATTTTTTTCCTTCATTTTCTTACATATAGAACAATAAAAGAAAAACATTACTTTTCCTTTTTAAGCATAAAGATTGCAATAACATATTCTTTTCTTACTTCAAATTACAAGGAGATGATAGTAGAATAAAAAGAATATAAAACTATTACAAGCATATCACATGTTAGGCATTTACATGGCCTTTTGTCCAAATTTTTACACAAGGCATTAAAGCCATACATAAACTCAAATAACACATAGGAGCAAGTCAAACTCTCCATTTTCTAAAATAAAAATTAGCAAGCTATCCATTAAAAAATTTGCAAAAGAAAACCAAAAGACCATGGAGGCTCACCTCCCAACCTAGGCCATTACATGGCCACCCCCAAGCTTGGAGAAATAAGATGGATGTGGGTTACAAACACACTTCATTGCACATACACATAAAAACCAGCAAATATACAAACACATAAAATTTTCATCCCATAGATATACACACAATGGATCACCTTGGACCCATAAAAGGGGTAAAGGTGGAAAGTACCCAAATAGGAGAAGCCATTCAAAATAAGAACCATGCATTCAACAAGGCCAATAATCCAAATCCATTACCTTCACAAGAAAAAATAACAAATATCAACCCTTCCATTTCCTTTCATAAAATAAAATCCCTTATGAACCCCAAAATAGAACACAACATGGAGCCCATACATCCATGCCTCATCCCCTTCCTCCTTGAGGAAAAACTCTACACTAGATGAGCATTCCCAACTCAAACTCTTCACCCATCAAGGCTCTCTTCCCTCTCAAGGGTGAGTTTGGCCTTTCACACCCCAAAAATACAAACACTAAAAGAAAAAGTAGCAAATAGACATAACAAGGAAGCCATGAAAACAAACTTGAAGCTTCAAAAAAAATCACAATACATAACAATAAAAATATGCATATTACATTCAACAAAAAAAAGTCTTCCATGACAAAAAACTACCAACCTCACTCCAAGCTAAGGCAAAGAAGGTTGAGAAGAGATCCCTTTTCCTACAAGACTTTCTTCCTTGCTAAGTCCTCCAAAATTTGCTAAGTCCACTAGAAGTCTCCAAAGTTGGAGAGTGGGCAATCAACCCACCAAATTCCTCTGCATCCCACTAAAAAGGAAAACCCTACCTAACCTCAAATATGATTGGGCACACTCACCTAGGGTTCTCTCTCAATAAGAGGGAAATTCAAAATTGAAAAGAGAGGAAGACTTGGCACACTTCCCAAATTTATCACCTTTCAAAAAGACATCTTTTGGAGGGGCAAAAATGGTCTAAAATCATCTCATTGATCAAAATTTGACCCCCAACCCAAGGCATACCTATGGAGTAGTCTATTTTTAACCTTAACTAACCTTTTGGGTTACTTTTTGCCTCTCAAAAGTCCACTAAGAGTTGACTCATGAAAATATGAAAAAGATTCCCACCCAAAGCTCAACAACCAAAATACCTAACCTTTGGATTCTACAAGATGATTGAAAAGTGGAAGACAACTCATATACAATGCACTTGGCCATGCCAATTCACAACACATGTCAATTGACACCACAAAAATGGTACAACACAACACTACACACATGACATGCCAAGTAGACATAAGTTTAAAAATAAAAATAAACACAATTAAATAATAAAATCAAGCATCAATTTACAATAATAAACATCACAATGAGGTTATTTCTCCCCTTAGAGATTGTTAGGAATGGGAACACTTAGGGGGGGGGGGGGGGTGAATAAGTGTTCATTGTATATTTATCTTTTTACTTATTCTTTAAACTAAACTTAAATGCTTAAGTACTGAAATGAAAATCCACATAAACATGAAACATGAAATCAAAACATACCACCAATATGGTTACGGGGAAACCCAAATAGGTAAAAACCCCGGTGGGAATTAACACCCACTTATATTCTATACTAGTGTTTAGTGATCCTTGTTAGAAGATCCTTAACCTTGTTAGGAGTTGCTTTACAATGTATTAAGTACAGTAGACCTTGTCAAAGGTCGGACCCTGTTAGGAGTCTTTTACAATAGTCCCTGTTAGGGGAGTGGATGCACTATCCTAGAGCTCACTACTCAAGTGGTGAAGGCTACAAACTTTTGATCTCAGATACACACTATATTTGCTGGATGAACTATCACTGTGACACTGCTTGTCAGATCAGTTCCTTTGATGCACTGATGCTTTGACCTCTTGCAAAACTCTAATACATCTTATAGATTCTTCGCACACTTCTGCTCTGCTTCTCACAACTCTATCTCAATATCCATACCAATTACAATGTGCGCATCTCATATTTATATGTGCATACACAATAAATAACTAGGTTGGCCCTTAAACCTATTACATACAATGCTTCCAAATAAATTGGCTTAAGCATGTTTACAAACAAACATACACATATGTCGGCAACCTAATTACAATAGCCGCATAGCCTTTATATCATTAGATTATAATCACAAATCATAATGCTAACAGTCGGCTGCTTACGCTATAGTCTAACTAACTTAACTTCTAGGGTGCATACCATAACTAGGTCGTATGCACGTACGCTGATGCTCTGAGCTACAGGAACTATGTACACTATCCAGTCTTCAACACTTAACCAATTTTTAATCTTCTCATCAAGTGCACTCACTCCAAACTTCTATATGACTTTGTTGATAACACTATATTAAGTCATACATCAGTATAGCCAACTTGCCAACAATCTCCCCCTTTGTCATTTATGGCAACAAAAGAATATGGCCAAGTTGCTAACTGTTCTTAATACAAAAACTTTTTTTCTTTTATACATATACTTATATCTCCCTATACACATTATAATCCATATTCTATACACAACCCCCCATTTGACATTAATGACAAAGGTGTTTCAAAAACTGTATCTATACATACTAAGGGAAAACATCTGGATATGCTATCTTGAGGTTTTGGATCTCCTTCTTCCAAAATGTGATCAAAGAGTTTACTATCTGGAGATGGGCGCATAGTGCATACTATAGCTTCTCCATCTTCTCCAAGTTAGTGCTAGGACCGTGATCATATGTTACTATTGTGGCATCTACGTCCTTGATGTTTTGATTGAGTATATCTAATGAGGGCACAAGAGCATTCCTAAGCTGTGTTTGCCTTGCTCTGGTCTTTGACATTTCTTTTTCTACCTTCTCAATCTTATCTATTTTCCCTTGGTATACATTATTACACATGTTTACATCTATGGATGTGTCTTTCACTGAATTCTTGACTTTCTCAATCATAGCTTCTGCCTCTTTTATTTTCTTGAAATGGGCATCAATAAGCTTATCTTGATCCATGCATTCTGCAATGATTCTTCTTCCTTGATCTACAAACTCTTTTAAGGATGCTTGACCAGTCTTGAGTGAGCTTAGGTCAAGTGCAAAGTTTCTCATTAATTCACTCAACCTCTTCTTCAGATACTTTACTTCTGCAACTAGGGATGCATATGCTTCAAGGCTTGAGAAATTACTTTTGAAACATGAGATGACTGTAATCACATCATCAACAGAGTGTATATTTGACACTTTCTTGTCCTCTGGCAGAAAATTGTTCAGGATGTTTCTTGATTCTACCAGGAGGGGATTCCTCATCACTTGTTTTTCTTTGGCCTTTTCCATGGCTAGGACGCTAAGTTTTATCAGACCTTCTTCTCTCCATGAGTCCAAACTGGATGTGTCAGGTGTCAAACTTGACAACAATGCTACTGAAGGAGTGATGAGAGTGTTATCCATCACTTCTTGTTTCACCTTAATTAGTTCTACTGACATTTCATCCTTTTTCTCTCTTTCTTTTACCTTTTCTTCTTCTTTCTTTTCTTCTTTTTCTATTTTTTCTTTTTCTTTTTCTTTTTCTTGTTCTTTCTTTTCTTCCATCTTTTCTTCTTCTTTCTCATCATTAATCAATACTTCTTCTTGATGAGTGGGAGGTGTGTTTCTGCATAAGATTTTAGCTTCTTGTGTGTTCATGAAATCTTCTTCAAACTTATCCAACTTAGTGTCAGTGGCCGGCATGGCTATCTCCACATTATCAATGATAATTGTGCTGCCTTTTTGTGACTCTGTAGTGGGCACAGACTTATCTACCTCTGATTGTGCTTCCACTACTGGTGCTGAATCATGAGGACCTATTATTGATGCATTAGTGGGCTTTGCCACCTTGACCTCCTTTGTGGGTACTTGTGATTTGGGCGCAGTAGGTGGATACATGTGCATGTTCATAAAGACCTTCTCAACTTGCTCATACGGAGGAGTTAGTGGGCGAACGAGACATCATCGGAAAGATGATTCTGAGACGGTCGTTTTATATTGTGCATGTTAGATTAGGTGAAATACTAATCTCCCAAGAACACCTGCATGCATAACCCTGTCACATGGAAGAAGCAAAGCACAGAAGCAAGAAAAATCATGGAGGCCAAAAAACCAGAGACATCTTATGGACATGCAAAGAGCAATCTCTATTATGATTCAATAAGTGAATTATCTAAAAAGAATGTACAAAGGGTTCAACCATATAGGTGAACAATAAAACCCTAAAGCTATGAAGCAAAAAATAAAGCTAGGTTGCACATTATAATTAATAAATATATTAATTATAATGCACCTAAAAGATAGCTTAAGTAAATAGAGTAATAAATGACTTAATTAATTAAACCAAAGTGATTTAATTAATAAGCATAAAGTATGATTACTCTAACACCCCCCCTTAAGCGTAGCTCAAGAGGGAAGCTAACCTAGCACAGCTATGAAAGCAGAAAATGGGTCCCGGCAACAAGGCCTGATCAGGTACCCAAGTACAAGAAAATAAACTAGATGAAGGAAACAAAGCCTCCAATCTAGGGAATGTCCCAAAGAAAGGAACAAGAAAGAGCATGAAGCATCTCCGAAGCATGAAGCTACAAACACTGTCAGAAGAAACTGCTGGAACCCCCACTGAAGTGCATGACCAGGTAGAGAAGACAAAGTCTGAAGAGCTGATCAATCAAAGAGGTGACCTCCAAAATAGGAATGAATGAGTGTCTATATAGTAGATGAACCATCTCACCGAAATGCATAGGTGCCTAGCCACTGCATCCGCCTAGTACATAGGAACAAAAACTGAATACGTAGATCACTCAACCAAACCAAGGAAGCAATAGAGCCAATAGGTGAACCCCCCCATAATGCTGAACGGGGTGACAGGAACACTGAAATGCAATGCCAGAAACATCTGCAAGAAGAAGAAACAGGAACACCTATGTGCAAAAGAAGGTACAAGCACAGGATAAAGGGCGATGTCATAGACACAGTCTACATGGGCTAATGTCGTGGAAGGTACGCTCACTTGACAAGAGTGGATGCGCCTATAGTGGCAAATGCATCAGAATCCCCCCATGGCACTTTATAACTGAGTGCGAGTACAAACAAACACAAGGAGTACAAGATCCCAGATATGCAAAAGTAGGCACTTTATCTCAGTGCGTTTACAGAAAAAAGAATGCAATAGAAGAGAAGCATACAATGCTCAAAAGACAGAAAGAAGAGTGAGCTATGAACTCAGAAGAAGAGATCCCCGGACCTGTAGAACCAAGCACTCCACCAGAGGGCATAAACCGCATAACTCAGAGGAGTGAAAACCTGGATTAGAATCTGGAAAAATAACCTCTGCCACTGAATAGCACACTGAACCAGCTTTCCGAAAATACCAAGTTTGCTGAAAACTGAGCCTGGATGTGAGAGATATAGTGTCCGGAATGCAAAAAGTACCCGTGACTTTGACTGGCAGAAAACCCCTGCAAACGGCAAAATCAAACAACCAAACTAAAAACAAACAGAAAGGTCTCGGAACCAGCTTTCTGTCGATATCTTGTTTGGCAAAAAATGCCATCGTATGCTCAAGTTACGGCAAAAATAGTGACAGGTGCTCTGGCAGGCACCTGAAAAAGAAAACCTCTAAATTCAACAGCCTGGTGCGAAAAATGGAAGAAGATTCTGGGAAAAAGCTCTGCATATAAAACGACCGTCTCGGAATCATCTTTCCGATGATATCTCGTTCGCCCACTAACTCCTCCGTATGAGCAAGTTATGCCAAAAAAAGCATCAGGTGCTCCAGGAAGGCAAAAAAGTAGTCCTGCCTTCAAAGGCATGGTACGAAAAACGAGGCAAAAAACTCGAGAAGAAACCTCCATAATTGTGTTCGTCTCAGAAAGAGCTTTCCGATGATATAAAAAACTCCCAAATACGCCTCCAGATGAAGAAGTTATGGCCCTGGAGGCCGAGGCTGCACAGCTGGACTTTGGAATTAAGCCATGCAAAAAAAATTGCCAACATCAACAATTAGCGAGCCTAAAGTTGACGGCCAAATGGCCGTCACGGCTCAAAAAGCACCAGGGGCTTGGGTCCGGTCGCCCATGTGACCGCGGGCTGGCGGAGCTGGGCAGTGGGGGCCAGCGGAGTGGCCAGAGGGCGGCGATCTCGGCGGGCGGCGGGCCGCAGACTGGGCGGTGCTGTCAGCGCCGCTGAGGGCGGCGGACTGGGCGGTGGCCGCTATCAAGGGCTGGCGGTGGGCGGTGGCCGGGGGTGGGTGGCACCTGGGTGGCCGCCGGGTGGTGCCTGGGTGGCCGCTCGGCGGCCAAAATAAATATATATATTTTTTTAAATCGCCGACTGTACCCGCCTTAGAGTGCGTGCCAGGGTCGTACGGCCCTGGTATGCAAAAAAAATTTGCCTCAGATGCCACTGTGTCCAAAATGGACAAGTTTTATATGGATTTAGGGGTTCTTGGGCCTTCCGGACACAATGGTGGTGTCCGTTTTTGGCCAAGGTGAGCCAAATTTCGGCTCCCCCCCAGATCCACAAAAAAAACTTCTGAAACCCTTGAAAACCTCCTGCTTCTGAAACACTTCAACAAAACACGAACAACGAGCAGCAAGATGGCTCTGATACCATGTTAGATTAGGTGAAATACTAATCTCCCAAGAACACCTGCATGCATAACCCTGTCACATGGAAGAAGCAAAGCACAGAAGCAAGAAAAATCATGGAGGCCAAAAAACCAGAGACATCTTATGGACATGCAAAGAGCAATCTCTATTATGATTCAATAAGTGAATTATCTAAAAAGAATGTACAAAGGGTTCAACCATATAGGTGAACAATAAAACCCTAAAGCTATGAAGCAAAAAATAAAGCTAGGTTGCACATTATAATTAATAAATATATTAATTATAATGCACCTAAAAGATAGCTTAAGTAAATAGAGTAATAAATGACTTAATTAATTAAACCAAAGTGATTTAATTAATAAGCATAAAGTATGATTACTCTAACAAGGCTTTCTCTATTTCTTTGGCAACTAATTCATATTTTTTATCTATTATATTCAATGTTCTTGTCTTGGTCCTGAGGTGAGGCTTCACCAGATCTAACAGTAACTTCTTCTCTTCTAGCTCGCATACAGGAAGAGTTTCATCTAAGATCTTCTCTCTTATCCATAGATCTTCTTCTATTGCCCATCTCTTTAGGAATTCTAGAATGTTCCATACCTTATCAAGGATCATAGTCTTAAGTTCCAAGACTGTCTTCTTGAACTTCAACATGTGTTTGATTATCATACTATGTATCTCAAATTTGTCTATTTCACTAAATTTTTCATAAAACTTCCCTACTTGATCAATTTTTCCCTCATCAATTATTCTTGCACTTAGCACACTAAGACTAGGTTTGAAACTTACTTCAAGAGGTTCTTGTGAGTTCCTTCTATTTCTTATGACTCTTGAGGATGGATGACTTGTGCTGATCTCTTTATTCCTCTTTGGTAATTCCTTATACTCTAGAGGAGTAGTAGGGTCAATGGTTTCCTTGGGCGCAGAGGGAGTATCATTAGTTTTATCCTTCTGTACATCAGATTTCTCTATCTTTACCTTCTTCAACTTGGGATCATGTGATTCTACCTTTGCTGCATCTGCGCTCTCTAGTTCCAAAGCAATCTTTTATTCTTTTTCTTTGTCTAGATTTTCTTGAGATACACCATGTATTCTCAAGATCTCTGATGTGACTTTGGCAACCTTTCCTTTTGTTGCTGTGCTATTTAGTTTAGCATCAATCTCTCTTGTCTTTTCCTCACAAGTTCCCCATCTTGTCTCATTAGGGTCAGTAGGAGCTAAAAGAAATACTTGAGCATATGCTTCTAAAACTTGTTCCTCTACTTCATATCCAAGTGGATGAATCCATTTTGTTTTAGGTACAACTACCTCCATGCATGTTGTATCTATTTCAACCATAAAACAAATACTATCCTTGTATTTCTCAACAATGTTCTCTGGAATTTTGTACCTCATTTGCATCTTGACCCTGAAGGTATTCAACTCCAATGTTATGTAATCTCTCAATGAAATTTCAGTGGATGCCTTGTAAGATATCTGTGGCATGGTTGCAATGGACTTGTCCAAATATGAATATGATACTTTCCCAACTATATGAAGGTACATGTAGTACCCCACCCATAGTTCTCTTTTAGGTTTCTTTATGTTTTAGTGTTTGACTGAATTCTTTTAGGTCACTTTTGATGTGATCGAATATTATGATTAATAATGAAAATTATGGATTATTGTTCATTTTATGTGTATCGTGCGATTGCATAGATTAGATGATGATATCATTTGATGTTATGTTTATGTTTTATATTGATTTATGGTACTGATCCCATACTGGCATGTGTATGGTTATCTTGTGTTTGCATCTATTTGATGTGATTGTTTGGTAGAGGATGAAGGTGTAGTTACTCGCATAGTCGTGATCCACACAACTGATTGTACCCTATCATTGTTTGTTATATATTATTGTATGTACATGCTTCATCTTGTGGTGACAGGTTCACAGGTATAGGGAATCATCTTCTATGAATTGGTAGGAGTGAGCGTGCCCACAAACATTCATCTCAATGGTAAAGAGGGGAGATAATACACAGACCCAAACCCTAACCTAAGCCAAATTGTCCTAGGATTGGACAAGTGTCAGTTTGACTTCCCTACCCGAATTCATCTGGTTGGCATGAGTTCGAGGATCCCTTCTCCTATATTTGTTTGGTTTTATGTCGTTTGGTTTCAACTGATTTGTGGTTATGTGGGTGATTATTAATTTATTGATTATAGTTGAATTATGTGTATATAGATTATTTTATGTGATTATCAATGTTAGGTGCATAGTTGAATTTAATGATTAAATATGCTCCTAGGATTTAATTGAGGAAATTAAATTAAAGTTAATTATTTGAGTATTTGGGAAATTAACATCATAGTTGGAAAATAATGTTAAATTTAATTCCTATGTTTTGTATGTTGATTAATTAATTAAAAATCAAATATTAGGATATTTGGTTTTAATTAATTGATTATGTGAAAATAGGATTATTATTGTTCATTAGATGTTAAATTATTAAATTGCATGATTTAATGATGTTAAGAATATTAAATTATTTAATAATAGATTTTATTATTAACATGTGCTTTATTGAGTTTGAAAGTAATTTGTTTGAAAAAGGTGACAACTTGTCTTTAGGAGACTAAGTTGAGTTTTGCACAATTAGATTTATTTTTAAATTATTAATTAGTATTTTCTCTCAAATAAAGAGGGAGAGTTTGATTAGGAGTTGTATTATGAGTCATCTAGGGTTTGCATGAATGGTGGAGTTGAATCCCTAATAGGGAGAATTAACATTCATTTGTTTTCAATCAGGTTGTTGGAGATTTGTGGAGAGAGCTCTTGGAGAATTTTGTCATTTTTGGATTTCTTGAGCTTTGTGTTTGTGCTTGAGCTTTTGTTGAGGATTTCTTTGGATTTGGAATTGGCTTGGCTTGCATTGTCGATCTAGATTTGCAAGGCTAAGTTTTCATTTGATAGAATTGGGTGTTTCAGAATTCTACAGGCATTCTTTACAGTTCTAGCATTGGTATTGAGGTAAGGTTTGAAGAAAACTCCCTGTAAATTTATCTGTAGAATTTTCAATGTTTTCATATGCTTGTTCTGATTTATTGCTATAAATCTGTATTCAGTAATGCTTTCAATTTGGCTATTAATAAACCCTTAGATTCATAGCTTTTGGATTAATTTATAACTTGGCATAGTAGGGTTATGTTGTTGAAATTTTGAGAGAAAATTCATCCTAGATCACTTAGAAAATAAAAAATTAATCTAGCTATAGTTAGTACTATAGTGTGGCTAGATTAAATAAATGGGTTGTTGTCAAAAATCCAATTTGAGTTGAAAAACTTCATTTTGGAAAAAAAAATAATATTTGTAAAAAAAAAATGACAGTCAAAATTAATTTACCACAATAGAAAATTTGTTGCTACAAAAGACAAACAAATAAATGCATTAGTATGTTGAAGACAAATTTATGCATAGTTAAAAAATAATAGCATTTGGAATTTACATGTGGAGAAAAGACAAAAAAAATATGTGAAAGAAAAGAAAAAACAATGTAAAAGTGACTTGTTACCTTTTCTGAAAAAGGTATAGCCCCTTTTGTCTTTTCCATTTTCGGAAATGTAATTGTGTTAAAAAAAGTGCCGTGTAAAAAAAAAAATTAACTTGAGCGTTTAAAAATATATGAAAAAATATATATAATAATAAAAAAAACTATATAAAAAAAATGGCATGGATTTTAATTTGTTTTAAAAAAAAATTTTAAAAAAATGGAGAGGAGGCGGGGGCCACCACACCCCCTACCTTTCCCCTTTTCCCCATGCATAAGTAGTGGGTACTACTGCGGTAGTACCACACTACCTAGGGCAGTGAGTATTGCCATAGCAGTACTCCTACCTACGCAGGGACCCACATGAAGTATGGGGCGCATGGGACCCACCCCCACTCACTTCCTTTTTTAAATTTTTTTTTTTTTTGTTAAGTTTTATTTTATTATTAGTTTAAATAATTTTTTTCAATTTAGGTTAGTTAAATTGTTATATAATATTTTAGTTTAATTAAAATTTTAATTATTAATTTAGTTTATATAAATTTAATTAATTTAGTTTAGTTTATTTAATTTTAGCATTATTAATTAGTTTAATTAATTATTATCTTTTATTATATAGTTAATTAATTTAGAATCTATATGTTTTAGATTCTTTTCTTTCTTTTGTTTAATAAACTTGTAGTAAATTTTGTCTTAAGAATTGATTTATTTAAATAGGTCTTTACATATAATTTTGTATGCTGAGATATATTCCAATGTAGTTTGAATTTTAATTCTAGAATTTGATTCAAATTAGACCTATTGTTTAAATTTTTAAATATGACATATATACATGTATGTTTAGATTGTTTAGAATGCATATTTTTATGTGTATTGTAATATATTCTATTTTGACTCGTATGGACAAAATAAACCTAACAGGTGTTATGTTACCACCAAAATTGAACTTTTTATTCTATTAGGTCCATAGGGAATCTTTGGGGTATATACCTTGTTCATAACGTTGTCATAACTTTTATGTTCCTTTCCTCTTAGTAAGTTAATTATTTATATGATTTGATTCAATTATGATGAATATGTAAATTAAGTACTTATAGATCAATTTCAGTTCTTTATGGCGTGAGTGTTATATTCTTCGTGTCTTCTTTTACATTATGGGTTGTCGGGTATTAGAAGACTTAAAAGGATACTGCGGCAGGGGTATGTGTCAGATGTTTTGTTCTAGCTGTGTCGATGTGTATGTACTTTTCTGATTATTGTCCCTGACTTGACTATATGGGCTCATGTTGCATTGTTTTATGTTATGGTATCTCTGTAATCATTTCTAGTTCTTTTGAGTGAATCTAGATTTGGGATTACGTAGTTGTATACCTAATTAGATCTAGGAGAGATTTGTGAGCCTAGGGTAGTTTACCTTGGCATGTAGTAGGAGGTGGCTTGCAATAAGCATCGGGGCCCACAAGTGGCTGCCAGGATCACTTATTGTAAGTATCAGTAATCAAGTGATAACCTAATATAATTAAAGGTTATTTAAATGAACCTAATAAGACAACAATCCTCACCCATGCTTGAGTGCTAGTACAGGCTAAGATGGTGTTGAAAAGATGACTAGCCCCCTTTTAAGGGATGAGTTGGCATAGTTGATGACTTCGTCTGTACGAGAGGTCATTGATGTCGTGTATGGTCACTTGGGTGCCGGGATCCAGAGAGATTACCAGGACAAAACTCAAGGGTCAGATGTACATGATGACACCTTCGTATGCATAGTCTAGTTATTCTACGTGTGTCGGATGCCTCTGGATTAGTGTGTTGTACTTATTACTTTAGTATGTTTACCTTGAGTTAGAGTGCTTTCAGGATCTTTCTGCATAGATTTTTATCCTTGTTTTGTTTTAGTTATCCGATTGGGGTTTGTGTTTATCTCCTTAGCATGGTGGGGTAGGCCTTTGTGATTCTACACGAACGGGTGGTAGTGATTCTTTACCATTTGAGATTCGACATCCCTGGCTGATGCTTGATGGTAACTCTGCATATGGTTTCCTTATGATGTTTCATTGATGCTTCTTTCTCAACTTCATTATTTGTAATCCTGTATTAGTGTATCGCCTGTGATACCTAATCTGGTCATTGTACTTTTATGTTAGTTTTATTATTACATACCTTGCAACATGTGCAATGGATGTTAGTTTATTTGGATATCATGGATGTCCATGAGGATTGTATTTATTGTTATATCTTGTAATTGTAATTTATATGTTATGGAATCTTTTGTTGATGTTAGTTTAGTTATGTTTTTTTCTTAAGTAACTCTACGTCATGGAACTCTTGAGTCTTGTAATCTATATTGGATGTTGTATCAATGTGAGTAAATGGTAATTGCTTCTGTACTATTGTTTATCTTGTTTGTTAACTTTAGAAAAAAAAAATTGTTCACCAAACTTAGTAGCATGTTTAGGATTAAATTCTCTTGGGTTCCCTGGCGGGGCGTTATAGTACATGCAAATGATCAAAGACCCAAACATAAATATCATGATCTTATCATGCTTGATTGCCTTGATGTTATCAATCAATTATGCGTGCAAGATCTCACATAGATTGAACTCATCATCTTCCTTCACAAGTTTGATGGCTACTAGAATTGTGGCCGTAGACACACTATTCACCTTGCTGCTGTGTTGAAACCTATATCCAAGTATCATGGACATCATTTTGATGTCAGCTTGCTCAATAGGCTCAATTGTCATCCCGCACCTATCACTCCTTGATTTACATGTTTTCTCAACAATTTTTTTGATATCCTTGCCCACAGGAAGGACGGTGCCAGACTTAGATAGACCTATCATCTGATATATTAGGTCACTAGTTATTCTTATTGGCACATCACCTATCCAAAATAGGTCATCATGAATTCTACTCAAAAGTATTTTAATCCATTTTGTCTCATAGAACTCATATGTCGTAGCATACTTCACTATAGGGTGATCATTCCACTTCGCATATTCATCCAAGAAGGTTTTGTCTAGTTTTAGCATAGTTTCCATGTGCACCCTTAGTCTATCCAATCCTATTGGTTCCTTCTTGTAGTAAATGTATGCCCTAATGTCTTTGACATGCATGATGCCCATAGGTGTGCTAGAGAATGCTCCCTCTAAGTCATCTAGGGTAGACTTAAATGGATGCTTCTTAAAAACATATATTTTCTTTTCTGCAACATCAAATACTATGGGAGTGGCCATCACTTACTTGATTTATTGCTTTCCAAAGTAATTTGAGATAATCTGAAGATTTTTGAATCAGCGCGATGAACTAGGGTTTCTGCTACCGATCAAATGAACTGCTAATCACTGATAGATCAATCTGCAAGTCTTCATAATAACTTCTAAAGCTCTTTCTACTCTCCAATCGCTCTGAGTTCAAATGCAATGAGTAATCAAAAAGATTTCTATGTACTTAAAGTGAAAATTCTACCATTAATGCTTGCCACGTAAACCGGGCTGTCACCTAGAAATTTCTATCTTCCATTTTGCAAAGAATCAACTAGTGCGCTCTTGCACAAAATTTTCTTTAGTCTCCAAAAGCTTAAGTCCAAAGGCACATACTTTGAGAGTGAGTATACCAGCCATGTAGGGGTCTAGAGATAAATTAGCTCCCCCTATGACCCTGAGGGCCATTCATCTAGATGTAGAGGGTGCATCCACTATGGATGCATCCAATACAAACTCATCAACTTTGTCTTTTGTTTTTTACCAAAACAAGCTCGCATCCTTTGAAGCTTTCACAAAATTGACTTCTCCTTCGGGATCCAAAATTGGTTCTTTGACCTTTTTAGGGTTTTCCTGACCGTGCGTCCTTGATCTACATAGCTTTGAGATATGTCCATCCTTGTTACAAGAGTGACAAATGACTGAAGGCCTTATGTTCCTCGACACATTGACATGGGTCACCATCTTACATTGTTTAGCTAAGTGACCATTATAGTTACATATCTGACATGTAACATTCTGAGAGCTTACATTTGATTGATTCTGATTTCTTTGATTATGACTTTTATTCTTTTGGCTTCTCTTGCAATTCATAGCTCTATGAACAAATTTATTGCATGAATAACAATAACCATTGAAAGGTCTTACCTTTGTACAGTTCCTTGCTATGTGTCCATGCTTGTTACATGCATAACAAGTATGGTCTATAGGCTTGCACTAATCCTTAGGTGGTTTAGTATGATCCTTGGTCTGACTTCTAGTCTCTTTAGCATCTGAGGTTCCTTCTGGTGCATTCATTCTTTCTCACATGTTATCAATCTGATTATGTGCTTCATTGTATCCAATGCAGCTAGTATCTCCTTTAGCTTTTCTTGCATATAACTAAGATTCTATTAAATTAGAACTGGTGTGTAATTTATCAATGTGATTCTTAGCCTCTTTCAATTTAGATTCCAAGCTTTCCTTTTTGTTTCTTAGTTATAAGATTTCCATGTTTGCTTGCCTCAATTCTTCATTCAATTGAAGGTTCTCTTTGACCTGTTCATCATAGACTTCCTAATTGTTAGTTAGCTTATCATCAAATTCTTCAAGTTGTTCTTTTAAGGATTTATTTTCTTCATTCAACTTCTTGACCATTGTCCCTAGATCACTGGTAGAGCATTCTTTCAAATCTTTCCTTAGCCTTTTGATGACTAATTGAGCATCACTGAGTTTTTCCCTTAGTTCTTCAATTTCTCTTTCAGATTTGTCCAGGTCTTCAAGAGCAACTTCCAGATTTCTTTTCAGATGTTTCATTTCTACTTTTTCCATGATCTCCTCAAGTGGTTAGACTTCTATGCTGAGGACCAGAGCTTTGATACCAATTGTTAGGAATGGGAACACTGAGAGGGGGGGTGAATCAATGTTCACTATATATTTATCTTTGTACTTAATCTTTAAATTGAACTTAAATGCTTAAGTACTGAAATGAACATCCACATAAACATGAAACATGAAATCAACACATAACACCAATATGGTTATGGGGAAACCCAAATAGGTAAAAACACCGGTGGGAATTAACACCCACTAATATTCTGTACTAGTGTTTAGTGATCCTTGTTAGAAGATCCTTAACCCTGTTAGGAGTTTCTTTACAATGTATTAAGTACAGTAGACCTTATCAAGAGTTGGACCCTATTAGGAGTCTTTTACAATAGTCCCTATTAGGGGAGTGGATGTACTATCCTAGAGCTCACTGCTCAAGTAGTGAAGGCTACAACCTTCTGATCTCACATACACACTATTTGTGTTGGATGAACTGTCACTGTGACACTGCTTGTCAGATCAGTTCCTTTTATGCGCTGATGCTTTGACCTCTTGTAAATATCTAATACATCTTATAGATTCTTTTCACACTTCTACTCTACTTCTCACAACTCTATCTCAACATCCATACCAATTACAATGGGTGCATCTCATATTTATAAGCGCATACACAATAAACAACTAGTTCGGCCCTTAGACCTATTACATACAATGCTTCCAAATAAATTGGCTTAAGCGTGTTTACAAAAAAACATACACATATGTAGACAACATAATTACAATAGGCACATAGCCTTTACATCATTAGATTATAACCACAACTCATAATGCTAACAGTTGGTTGCTTACTCTGTTCTTCACTGGCACACACTGGCTGTGCAACTTCAACTGCTTGTATATTTCTCATACTTGCATATCTGATCATGCTCTCATAGAATAAGCATGAATATAGTCTAACTAACTTAACTTCCAGGATGCATACTATAACTTAGTCATATGCACGTGCGTTGATGCTCTGAGCTGCATGAACTCTGTACACTATCCAATCTTCAACACTTAACTTATTTCTGATCTTCTCATCAAGTGTGCTAACTCCAAACTACTATATGACTTTGTTTCCATAATGACAACACTGTATTAAGTCATATACATTAGTATAGCCAACTTTTCAAAAGAGATAACCTTGGCTTAACCATATTTTTACATGCATCCATCTTTAATTTCCCCTTATTTAATCCATGGTCTTACCTGCACACTTGAAAAAATATCAGTAGCCCATGAAAGGTCAAATAACATATACATACATATAAAATACATCATAATAATCACCCTCATACACATCATATAATTCCAACTGCATCACGTGATAATCACATAATTTCCAATAATACATTTCTTAAATTCAAAGCATTTTAATACAAGAACACAATGACATATTAATTAACCTAGAATATTAACCATGATCATTTCACATAAGCTTTCCTTGCATAAGCTTAAAATTAAAGAATCATATTCTAATTAAAGATTCATCAAATACTATAATCAAGACCTAATAATCAAAGCATGAAAGTAAGTCTTAAATCATCATCTACATAATCATAGGTCATCACATAGTATCAAGATATAATGTCTCTGTCCAAATAGTCCAACATGATAAAATAAAGTGTCAATATGATAGTCATAAGAGAAAAATAAAGTGTCATAAAATGATGGCACAGGGTGAGGCCTCACATCCTCACCCCGTGCCATCATTTCATGACAATTAATGAGGAAAATAAGGAAATATATAACCATTAATGAATAAGGAATCAAATATAAAGAGTTGATAATCCATTCACTTTTCTAATTTAATAAGGATATATATGAATATGAAATTAGGAGTATTATGTATAAATATAGATTAGTATTTGTATAAATGAAATTTATATTAATTATTAAAGTGCATAGATGTACATCAAATAATTAATAGCTATGCTATATCTAAATATAAAGAGTTTATATCATTGATTTTTCTTATATATATATATCAATTTACAATAATTAATTATTTAAATTGAATAAAATTATTTTTTTAATAATGAAATATTAATATCAGAAATATATACATGACATGAAATGTTACTATCACAAATGTATACATGTGCAATTAAGATCGATGAAATTATATTATAGGCATTTTTGGATTTTTGGATTTTTTTTTAATCTGAATATATGATCATGTAATTTACATTATTTTTGGTACATTTATATGTCCACCCAAATTGATGATATGGAGATCATAGAGAGAATGAATCTTATATTCATTAAGAGATGGATCCCATATCTGGAGGGGACTAGAGGAAATTGTTATAGTTTCCCTAGTCTCAAGATTGTTATAATCTCACCATAGATGATGACATGGATTGCATATAAAATGAATCTTATATTCATTAGAGATGGATCCCCATATCTAGAGAGGGCTAGAGGAAATTGTTATAGTTTCCCCAGTCTCAAAATTGTTATAATCTCACGTAGGTAGTATATATACTAATGCTAGTCATATGCATATGCGTAGGCTTGGAATGCATTTATTGCTTATAAGAGATTCTTATGAGCAGTGCTCTATGGGATGATGTGTCGATAACTTGATTTCTTAAAGTGGATCTTATATCCCTCAAGTTGAGAATTGAGAATTTCGTGAAGCCCGACCTAGAGGCAGCCTTAAGGATCAAATCTCCCCTACTAACTTAAAAGTAGAGTATGAGTCATAAATATAATATTTTGTACTAACATCAGTTTTGCGGTGAATTATAAAAAGGAGAATAAGAAGGGACATTATAGTGGTATCAGAGCATGATCCTACCATCCTGTAGGGTAAAAAGATAAAACACAGAACCATTCTAATGAAAATAAATTTAGACATATATATATGTAACTTTAAATTATATATATCTATATATATATATATATATATATATACATATAGATATATATATATATATATATATATATATATATATATATATATATATATATATATATATATATATATATATATATATATATTATATATATATATATATTAAGAATAGGTCATATAAATAAATGACCTTGATTATGTGTATATGTTTTACCTTGTAATCAATCAAAATGACTAAAGGAAGTAAGTTAGGGAATTACAGTTTACTAGATTTCCCAAGCGATCAAATTGTCATAGTGGGACGTTCCTGCCTCTTGTGGTCCAAGAGGTGAGTGATGAACTACAACTGATTGAATATCTGATGAACTGAAGAAACAATGATTAAAGATTACCAAGCTACTGAAATGATATGTAAGATGATTAAATCAGTCAATATGTTGTCATTGATGTCAACTAGTTTTGATAGTACTTATCATGTTAGTTACAAACATCTGAACATCTGTTGAAGGAAGAAAAGATGGATATGATAAATAAGGATAAGGAAAATATTGGGTAACTTATGGATGAGGCTATGGCTTTATATTGTTGACTTGATCATGTTACATTAATCTACTATGAAGAAAAGATTTGAAATTGAACATGTCAATGTAGTCAGTAATTGAAGATTTTTTTATACATTGAGCTAGTACAGTGTATACCTAGTGACAATATTAATGAAGCTAGTTTAACTAGTTATCATCGATGCATTTCTATATTAACCGAGTATAGATGAAAACATTAAATGCTAAGAAGAGTTGACTGAATTTGATGAGCTAGAAATTGTTATGATTTTGAGGTCAAGGATAAAGTTTGTTATGAGATCCATGACTAACAAATTTAGGAGAAGATCTAAAGGATGAGATTGAAACATGTTAATGACACATCTATCAAGGAAGGTTTAAGCAGTAAAATGGACGAAGGAGATTAAGTGGAAAAATCTAATGGCTGATATGAAAATGGTTTACTTGTCTATATAAGAGATATGAGCTTCATTATTGAAATATGTCAAAAAGAAGAAAGACTACAAAGATTTCATATGAAGACTTTATTCATGCATGCCTGATCAAACTAGTTATTGATAGAACCAAGCTGCATGTATTACCGAGCGTCAGAGAGCTATTTACTGAGTGAAAGTAAGTTGAGAAATATTGAGGAAGTGAAATTGATTACTGATCAAAGGATTTGTATGGGCTTAGCATAGATCTAAATATTTGTAATTGAGTTGTATTTGAATCAGAACAATACTGTATCAGTTTAACCATTGATTCAAAAAATCTCTTAACCAAATTGAATTAACATTCTTATGATCTACCCCTATGACATTCATTGAATGTAAAGTGTTATCTTGTTGACCCCATAGTGATTGCTGGTCAAAAGTTAACTGTTAGTGATAAATCCTCTAACTAGGTCACCCCTAAAAGTGTGTATTGTAACCTTTAACAGGGTTGGCTCTTCATCGAGCTCACTTCAGAAGAGTGAATTATTTTGGGTTACCAATCCCAGGTGGTTTTTCCCTTAGCAGGGTTTCCACGTTAAATCATTGTGTTATGTGTTATTTGTTATGATTTTTTTGTTATCATACTTTACATATTGCATAGTTGATTTAGTCAATACTCACAGTTGGATAATTACTAGTAATCGGTAAACTGAATAGATAGATTGATATTTTATGATACCGAGCTACATAATTTGTTGGAATTGTTTTATAAGGTACATCTTTATATTTGGGACTATAGGATAACTAATCTAACTGATTCACCCCCCCTCTTAGTTATTCTAATGATTGGTATCAGAGCATATTGGTTGCTTGGAGCAGAAAGATTACAAGATGTATAAGAGGGAAGTGCTGAAGCTGAACAAAGATAACTTTACTACATGGAAAAGTTAGATGAGACTTCACATATCTAGAATTGGAGAATCTTCTATACCTTTACTTGAAAATGGCTACATACAACCGACTATTGGACCTTTGACTCTTGATCATTTGAGAGACCAACATGAACATAATATTACTATGATAGAGATTGTTGCTACTCTATCCGATGATGAATTTGAGGATGTCAAAGATTGCACTACAATGAAAAATGTGGGATAAACTTGCTCTAGTTTATGGAGGTGATGTGAATGTGATGAGAGCCAGAGCTAAAATCTTGAGAGGAAGATTTGATGACATGAAGATGAAGGAAGGAGAGAACATTACACTATACACAAACTAAATTAAAGAGGTAGTCAATGCTATTTGAGGAGCTGGTGGTATTATTTTTGAAGATACAGTGGTAAGTAAGATACTGAGAACCTTTTTGCCTATTTATGCAATCAGAATATCTGCTATTCATGAAATGAGGTCTGCACCCAATAGTACTCTTACTCTTGATAGTCTGATTGGAAAGTTAACAAATTTTGAGCTGAATAATTTTGACAATAGTGTTGTACCGAGTGTTGAGTCTACTTTTATGTCATCTCTTAAGATTGGTAAATCTAGCAATAAGCATAATATAAGGAATGAAAGTGATAGTAATACTGATGATGAGCTTGATGAGCTTGAAGCACTTATGGCCCGGAGACTATAGAAAGGTAAAGGTAGATAAAAATAGAGACCGATCTAGTGATGGGAAGTATGGAAGAACAAATAACAGAGGCTACCGACACTACAATAGAGACAACCAAGATCACAAAGATAAGGGGAAAAAGGGATGTTATCTTGTTGGAGAAGATGATAGTGACACTAACACTGATGATGATATTGAGGTAGTGTTTGTTGCAATGAAAGATGATTCAGAAGAGGAGGAAAAGTATGTACAAACATCACTTATTTCTAAAGTTAGTAAGAATGATACTTGGATCATTGATAGTGGCTATACACATCACATGATTGGTGATGAAGATAAGTTTGATCATCATGAGCATTATAATGGAGGATCGGTGAAAATGGGAAATGACACACCTTGCATGGTTAAAGGAAAAGGATCTATTTTATTGAATGATAAAATTTAATGTGATAATGCATACTGGGTAAAAGGACTTAATTATAATTTTTTGAGTGTAGCACATCTGAATAACTCAGGTCACCGAGTTGCATTTGAAAGCAAGAAGGTGAAAATCTATGATGAAAATGGAAAGCTTGTTAGAACAGGAGGACAATCAAAAGGTAATTTATTTTATCTTGACAATGCTGAAACTTCTTGTTTACTGGTGAAAAATGAAGATGCATGGTTATGGCATAAGAGGTTATGTCATGTAAATTTTTATAACATGATTAAGATTAGTAGAAAGAGAAAATTTAGAGGATTTCCTAGTCTAACCAAACCTGATCATGTTATGTACCAACAATGTCAAAAAGGAAAGATGACCAAATCTAGTTTTAAAAGTAAGGACTATTCATCTAAAGGAATTTTGGAGTTAGTTCACACCGACTTATTTGGTCCTATGAGAACTCAAAGCTACTATGGTAATAGATACTTTTTTTTTTGTTGATGACTATACTAGATTAATGACAGTTATGTTCTTGAAAGAAAAATATGAGGCATTCAAACTGTTTAAATAGAATAAAGATAAAGTTGAAAAAGAAATCAGAAAGGAATTGAAATGCTTAAGGTCTGATAGAGGAGGTGAGTTTATTTTTGATGAATTCACTAACTTCTATAATGAGCATGGTATCAAAAGGCAAGTTTCTCCACCTAGAACACCATAGCAGAATGGAATTGTTGAAAGGAGAAATTGATCTATTGTTGATTGTGCTAGAACATTGATGATTGAGAAAAATGTTGCACAAATGTACTAGAGAGAGGTAGTTAGCATAGTAGTATATGTCTTGAACTGAGTTGAACTAAAGAAAGACACAAACAAGACACCTTACAAGTTATGGTTTGGATACTCACCGAGTGTAAGTTATTTTAGAATCTTTGGTAGCAAGTGTTATATTTTGAAAGATGATAGGAATGAAAAATTTGACTCTAAAGGTGATGAAGGAATATTCTTAGGATATTCTAATAAGACTAAAACTTATAAATGTTTGAATAAGGTTACTAATAAGATGATAGAAAGTGCTAATGTTAAAGTTGATGAGTTTTCTGATAAGAATGATGAATAAAGCATGAAGGAGCCAGAAGATTATGGTAGGTTTACTTATGTTGAAGATACAAACTATCTACCAAGGCCACAAGGTGAGTCTACCAAGAATCAAGAAAATGCTACCAAGCATCAACAAATGGAAACCGAGAATAATGAAGAAGCTACTAAGCAGGAAAATGCACCTGAACTGAATGATGAGCAGAGAAGAGATCAAGTGCTAGCAAGATTTGTTAGAAGACACCATCCAAAGAATCAAATAATTGGAGATAAGAAAGTTGGCATGCTAACCCGAAGTAAGTTAAGACAAAACACATGCTTAGTTTGTGAGTTTGAACCTAAGAATGTTAGGGATGCACTTGAAAATGAGGAATGGATCAATGCTATGAATGAGGAAATTGAACAAATTGAAAAGAGCAAGACATGGACTTTAGTGCCTACACCTAAAGATAAAAATGTTATTGGTACTAAGTAGATTTTTAGGAATAAGTTGAATGAAAATGGAGAGGTCACTAGGAATAAGGCAAGACTTTTTGCAAGGGATGTGCACAATAAGAAGGTATTGATTATGGTGAAACTTTTGCACCTATTGCTAGACTAGAAGGAGTCCACATATTAATTTCTTATGCTGCACATAAGGGATTTAAAGTATATCAAATGGATGTGAAATCATCTTTTCTGAATGGAATTCTTGAGGAGGAGGTCTACATAGAATAACTGGAAGGGTTTGTTGATCAGAATTAGAAAGACATGGTATGTAGACTTCACAAAGCCTGTATGGATTGAAACCAGCACCGAGGGCATGGTATGAAAGACTACATGATTATCTTATAAGTATTAGTTTATTAAGAACTAGTAAAAACAATAATTTGTACATGAAAGGAGGATCTGGTGATAACATTTTGATTTCTGAGATATTTGTTGATGATATAATCTTTGCAGGTTATACAATAGAAAGATGAGATTTTCATCACTCGATCAAAATACATTAAAGAAGTATTGAAAACTTTTGGCATGGAAGATGCTAAACCAGTGGGAACACCGATGGTAACTTACTATAAATTGACAAAGGTTGATGAATCTGGAGAAGTAAATCAAACTCTGTACCAATCTATGATTGGTAAAATGATGTATGTTGTACACAGTAGGCCTGATATTGCACATGTAGGATTGTGGCTAGATTTTCTGCCAATCCTCAAGATTCACATATGGTTGCAGTGAAAAGAATCTTGAGATACTTGAAGAAAACATAAGACTATGGATTATGGTATACATTTGAGGGAAAATTTGAACTTAGAGTTTACACTGATGCAGATTGGGCTGGAAACATAGATGATCGAAAGAGCACAACCAGTGGAGCATTATTTTTTAGGGGAAAGGCTTGTGACTTGGATTAGCAAGAAACAAGCATGCATTTCTCAGTCTACTG